>ML785289.1:839734-866424 GCA_009831015.1 Picea engelmannii | reverse complement strand
TGAATTGTAAGTGTTTTTTCTGCAAAACTTCTCTTTGAATGGTTGTAGTTTAAATCTCTTGCATATTACTTATATATTGTTGAATCAAAACCCTAGGGGACAACCACACAAGTAGGTTGTTGTCTCATGTCCCCTAACAAAGAAACCTTAAACCATTGAATAAGAAAATAAAGCCTAGCCTTAGCTACACTTGTTTTCTTCATTCCTTATGCTAGCCGTACCCTTTTGAAGCCAAGAAGAGTGAGACGTCCCTAGCCTAGGCTTACTACACTAGGGTCGTACCATCCTAGGGTTTGCTAACAGACCTTGCTTTAGCAATGTTTCCCTCATCAAAACCGCTTATCTTGGTTAAATTTTCCTTATTGTGCTAGCCGTTTGCCGAGAAAGAAGAGAGAGCTCAAGGCCTTCCCTTTGGAACACCAAGTGAACCTCTCTCTCTTAGGGTTTCTACTTTTAAGGCCCTGCTTTAGCAACACCTTGAAAACCTACCCTCTAGTCCTTAGAAAACTTTCACCCTTCAACTCTTGCGTCCATCACTTATTGACCCCATTAACCCTTAGGCATTGATCCTTAGCCTCTAGCGTTGAAGTGATAGTGACTAAACAAACTTTCAAAACCTTATAAATTTGAAACCCTAACTAACAACTAACCCTAAAAAGTTGACGTCATCCCAAGGATATTTCATCTTGATGCAACAACTTTTATATGTGAGCAACTAAATGATGTTTAATGCATTGATTTGATTCAAGGAGTGATTATATTCATTGGATGCTATATTGTTCCAGTATTTGTTGACAAGTAATATTATATTGCCATTGTTATTATTGCAAACATTGACTTCGTCAATATTTACTGTTGCATTTGCTCATATATTGAACTTAGATAGTCACTAATTTATGAAGTATTAACCATTATTTCACGTATTAGTTATATTGTTGTCTTGTCTCGAAAGCAGCTGCCTTCTCCTTGGTTATACTTTATTGGACTATCTCTTTGGGCGGTAATCTGTGAAAGGGGAAACTAGCCTTAATCCTTTGATCCTTTCCCTTTCAAACCCCAGATTGCCAAGGACGTCTCCCTTGGGCTTAGCCTCCATAAATAGAAAGGACCTCTCCATTGTGGTGACATTGGGTGGGGTAGGTCCCTGTTACTCTAGTTTGGCCTTCTACTTTATATCCTTTGCTCCTATCTACAAACTGTGTGATAACATTTTGGTGCCGCTGCTGGGGAACACTGAGTCAATCTTTCTCAATGACAAATCCTTCGATAAGCCTTGCCTCAAAGACCTTTTCTCTTACAAGCTTACCTGGCGACTCCACTAGACCTTATTCCCGTATTCTTTGATAGTTTCTTGAAAACTATCTGGCGACTCCACAAACCAAAAGGAGATTCAATAATCCTCCTTTAGCTTTCAGAAGGAAGCCTCCTTTGAATTCACCTGTTGTCAAGTCACTTTTTGGAAAGAGACTTCCTTTAAACATGTCTACCTCTCAGACCGGTACTACAAACACAGTGAACAATCAAAGACAATGGTCATCTACTTTGTTCAAGCCATTAGACATGTCAGCCATACCTGGCTACCCTAGGAAAATGCCACCCAAATATGAAAAGTGGTTGCCTAAGTTTACTGACACTGATGCCACTAGTGCCGAAGAGCATATGAGTAACTTTTGGGCATTTTTTCAGCTTCACCCTATTAGTGATGATGCTGAGGACTTGGTTATGAAGTTATTCTCTGCTACCCTTTATGATGCTGCAAGACGTTGGTATCTCAACCTTCCTGATGGAAGCATCAAAACCATGGATAGACTTGAGAAAATATTGCTCAGAAGGTGGAGCATCAAAGAAGACCCTAACATGTTTCTCACCCGACTAAATAGCCTTGCCAAGCATGAGAATGAGTCTATTCAGGAATTTCACACCAGATTTGAAGCATTACTCCAACGAATTTCCCCAAGCCATCATCCGAAAGATGATTATCTTGTTCACATTTATACCAGATCTTTCAGTGGCCAACTAGGGTATCTTCTTAGAGACAAAGACCCTCAATCCATTCAAGAAGCCCAAGAACTCGCTACCAATATAGAAGGAAATCTCCTTTCATCCAAGATTAAGCCCTTTGCTAACCCTAGGGGGAGAATAGACACCAAGCAGAAAGTGGTACACAATGCTGAGCCTACTTCAGATCTCTGCACCAGTATCAGTAAGCTACAAGCTTCCATGGATAGCATCATGAAGAATCAAGAAGAAATGATGAACCAGATCGTTAGACTTGAAAAGTCCCAGACCCAGGCACCTAGACCTCCATTCAAAGGGCAATTCCAGAAAGGGAACCAAAACTACAAGCCTAAGAATGAAAATGAAGTCCCGAATACTCTGGCCCCTGCAAACGTCGTTGATGAAAATCCTTGGTGCCTAGAATGTAGTGAAGCACATTGGTAGAATGAGTGTCCTTATAATGCCAGCCAGCAACAAGTCAACAATCTGGACTTCTTTATGAAATTTCCTCAGATAAATATCACTGATATAGAACATCAATAGGCCCTAAAGGAAGCAGCTAGAGAAGCAAGACTAGCAATAATTAACAACTTGGACCAGGAATCATGAGAAAAGCTTAAAAAGCAAGAAGTGCAAGTATACCGAAGAAAGAATCCAAAACAACCTGCCACTGATCAACCAAAATCTCCTGAGGTTCTTCCTCCCAAGACATCTAAAACTGATAAGGTTACCATTGATTTTGACTTTGAGGGAGCCTTGTCGAAGATGCATGTAAACGTTCCCTTAAAAGAATCAATTAAGATCCCCTCTATTAAAGAACGCTTTAATACCTTCTTTTCGGGAACAACTGAGCCTATGGAACCCCAATTATGTTGCAAGTTGATCACTTCAGGATCCAGTATGGTGAAAATCCACCTTTCTTCATGACTCTTATGATGAACAACAAATACCTTAACAATTGCATGCTGGATATAGGTGCTGGTGCAAATATGATGTCTCTTAAAGTCATGCAACAAATGGGCCTGAAGGTCACTAGGCCTTACAGAAATGTGTGTGGATTTGAATCCAAAGCAATGCCCAGACATGGTGTAGTTGAAAATGTTGAAGTACAATTAAAATAATTCCCCGAGAAGACAGTCCACATAGATATTATAGTGGTTGATGTCTCGGACGTGTGGGGAATGTTGTTGTCTAGGAAGTTTGGTGCAATGATAGGCGGGTCCCTTGAAATGGATCTCACCTTTTTGCGGTTACCTCTAAAATATGGGACAACGGGACGTTTACTCAATGTGCCAATAACTGGAAATCATGTACAAGATGTCATTCCTTCCGTAAATGAAGCGTAGAAAAATGTGATACAAACACTTCAAGAATATTCTCCAGAAGATATGCCATTTGCAACAGAGGAAGATTTTGACCAGATTGGGTGGCCCAAGAAAGAAGAATACCAACAACTCCTAGATGAGTTTCAGAACAAAGGGGTTGGGATGGTGAAGATACTAAAAAGGAAAAAGGATGAAGAGGATGTGCAAATTCATCCATCCCAACAAGAAGTTTTTACACCAGAAGCCCACCCACCTCCCTCAGTACAATACACCAGGGTTGTTCAAGGAACAACCAAACACAAGATCCGAAAATACAAGGAGGGAGATTTGGTATGGATGTGGGATACTCAAAAAGGAGAGCCAACTAATGTGAAAGGAAGTATGCAATCATGGCTCGGACCTTTCAGAGTCGGAATGGAATCAGTTGATAACTCATACTATTTGTCCACTTTGGAAGGAAGAAGGTGCCCATTACCCATTAACGAATGCCTTCTTAAACCCTACCAAGGTGGTGGGACATGACTGTACAGGTAAGTATAAGTAGGTAGGCATTTTCTGTGTATTATACCATCTGCATTTCATGTTAGTTTGTTTCCTCATATGCATATTGATTTCTTTGTTTCATATACATGTATATTATATTTGTGGGGTGGAAATACCACCCCACCTTTGTTACTAATTCCCTATTCGAGTGTGAGCAGGTTTGCAGGTTTATGCTAGAGATGTTGAGGTTCTCATGCGCTCTACGGTGAGCACATGTCCCCGAGTTGGAGCCAGATGTTATCCCCGATTTCTAGGGATAACTAGGAGATCATGTCTTGAGGCCCACAGGTCCTAGACATGGAGTACCGAGAGAAGGATTGACCTAAGCATGGCCCTGGAGGGCCCATCCTTCTCCTCCTTCATCAGACCTGTCCTGTCAGCAACAACAACATCCATCACCTTCGGCTTGGACATGCATTGAAGAAGACTCTTGCTTCATGAGGTAATTGGTCCAGGTATCATGGTATGTGTCATGTTTGATCATTATAACTTTCAGATGTATGCATCAGGTTCCTTACATTTCTGACAACTGCTTGGATCTTACACTAACCCACTTGACCATGGTTGGGGGGATTAACAGGGTGCCCCAGCAAGCTTGAATCCATAGGTTTTGGTTAGCCACCAGGGGGGATTTTGAAGAGCCATCGTCCGCTCCCACCATATTATAATTTTACATCTTGTCTCCTATCCATCTATCCCACTCCCCTAGTCTAGACGTTAGGATGACCTATTTGTGGGGTTACACTTTATCCTGTGGGAACAAGAGGCTAAAATCCCGGGGGGTAAAAGCAGTTGGTAAAAGATAAAATCCATAGAAAATAGAACCTAGAGATGCCTCGCCCACGGATCCCCGAGAAGGCAGTAAAAGGCCTCTTGATAAGAAACAAGAGGGACCCGAAGAAAAATAATAAAACAAGACCTAGCCAAGAGGATGGGGGGTCTCATCACGAGTCAGCGTATTATGTTCATAGGTATCTAGCAGTATGACATTGTCGTTATCTGGTTACCACGCTAGGGCAGTGACCCTTGGTTGCATGGCCAAGGGAAAGGGGGTCTCATCACGAGTCAGCCTTATCATTTCTGTGAAAATACTCGTGGGTAACATTGTCAGCTCTGGTCACCACGCCAAGGCAGTGTCCTCTAGTTAAGCCTTGAAGTAAAAAAAGAAAGAAAAAACAATGAATACAAGAAAGAATAAAGGCAATAAAGGGGTTGGAAAGAATTGCATCTGTGACAGGTACAACTGGCCTCCTACAAAGGCACCCACGGATAATATCCACCCCTGGTTTTCACTATGTCTAGGCATCCTTAGACCACACCACCTCATATTACATGGCTTGGATGATATCCTTTGGGAACTTTCCTTTTCTTATGGATGCTGGCCCAATAGGTTACCTTGTCTTTTTCTTCATCTTTGTATAGTAGGTGAGTGTAATGTCTTTGAGCTGTTAGATGATATGCTAGGGGTCTTATGCATGCATTTGATAAAATTAATGATGAAATATGATTGACATTGCTATGATCCTGAGGACTAATGAGCCCATGGAGGGTGAAGTTTTTGATGTGCAGGACCATACCCAATGGAAAGGTACTAGGTGGACCGATACACATGGGGAGATGATCAGTTCGTACCTCCATGGGGCTGAAGAGCCCATCAGATGGTTGCTGGGACCTCATCAGGGGCAGAGATAGGACAGTGACTGATCGAGCATTTGCACGAGAGAAGATGAAGGATGTTTTCATCCATGACGCCTTGGCTGAGCCCAACCCTAGGGGGTTGACCCACTGCAGGTGGAACGCATCCCTCTGTTGACCAGGACGTCCTCTAGAGATCCTTGACATCACCTCCAACGTGTGGCAGATTTACAGGGCAGTTTGGCACGTGTGGCAGAGTTTGGAGGCCCATAGAGGGCCAACGTTTGCCTCCTAGTGCTGAGTTTTTCCCTAAAAAGGGCCAATGTCTCCCTTAGAGGGGCTAGATGTCTTTCTTACTGCTCATTTAGGATTTTATTTAGTAGTTAAATGTAAACACAGTATGATTTTTAGTAGTCATCCTTGTCAGTTGTTTTAATGACCTAATTTTTAATTAAGGGTCATTGGATGATATAAATTGAGGATGTTTTCCCTCATTTTTAACATGACACAACTCACTCATCAAGTGAGGTCTGATTTTTAGCACCCTATTAGGGTTTTTGGCTGGATTAGTGATGCACAACTTTTGAAGGAAGAGTTTTATTGGCATTTATGGTGTTTCTTTGGAAGGAAGGTGCTACAACTAGGGTTTGCTTGGATATTTATTCATGAATTGTAAGTGTTTTTTCTGCAAAACTTCTCTTTGAATGGTTGTAGTTTAAATCTCTTGCATATTACTTATATATTGCTGAATCAAAACCCTAGGGGACAACCACACAAATAGGTTGTTGTCTCATGTCCCCTAACAAAGAAACCTTAAACCATTGAATAAGAAAATAAAGCCTAGCCTTAGCTACACTTGTTTTCTTCATTCCTTATGCTAGCTGTACCCTTTTGAAGCCAAGAAGAGTGAGACATCCCTAGCCTAGGCTTACTACACTAGGGCCGTACCATCCTAGGGTTTGCTGACAGGCCTTGCTTTAGCAACGTTTCCCTCATCAAAACCTCTTGTCTTGGTTAAATCTTCCTTATTGTGCTAGCCGTTTGCTGGGAAAGAAGAGAGAGCACAAGAGTTGCCCTAGCTTGTAGGTTGTGGACATTCCTGCGCAATGGGATGCAAGGGATGTGAAGAGGTGGTTCTGGATTAGGGTGATGGATCACCAACGAGGGTCCTGTTGGTGCGGGAATTGTTTCTGGGAGAATGGGAGGAGACTCAGTGGGTGCTTGGTATTGACGATTACGTGTTTGCAGAAGGATTTCTTCCTCATTGGTGAGGAGGGTAGTTTGATCTATGAGATTGTTTGGGTTTAGGTACTGTCCCAACTATGGTGGGGTAGGTTGTATCTCTTGTTGAGTGTTCATCACACCTTGGTGCAGAATGGGATTCTGCAGCACGGCTGGGGGGGTTGTTGCACATATTGTTGTGGGGCCTGCTGCGGGGCAGGTGGTGTTGGAGGATGTGGTAGACTACCTGATTCTTTCAGCCATTTGAAAGTAGCGATTTGGGGGTAATGATGAGTATAATGATCGAACTCACTGCAAAGGGAACAAGGGAAGTTGGTTTTGAAAGTATTGTTATTTATCCCTTGACACCTATTGTTATTGCCCCCCTGGGTGTTCTGATTCCCTTGGTTCTGGTTGCCCCCAGTAGGTTGGTTCTGCTAGGGTTGATTCCCGCCTTGACCTGGGTTGTTATTATGCCTGTTTCTTCCTTTCTTTTTGTCATTATTCGACGGGTGGGTCGGATTGGTCGTATTCAGCTGTTCAAAATTTTGATATTGCTGAACGGGAGAGGGTTGAACCAAATTCGCCCCAGCGTGAGGATGTGGGGGAGCCATGGGTTATGGAGGATCAGGAAATAGAAAGTATAGATTCTGTGGGTGTAATGATCCGTAAGGTACATAGGAAGGTGTGGTGCTTTTGCTAGTACTATAAGATGAGGTAGAGGGGGTACCAAAACTTGTTTGAATAGGTGGTTGTATGGGGGGTGCTGACGGTGGCCCACTGATGGGTAGAGGCATAGCAACAGGGCATGGTTGTTGATAAGGGGGTGGGGTGTAATAAGAGGTGCCCCCATATGCCAGTGGATATTGAGGTGTTCCATACATTGTTGGTTGTTGGGGTTGTGGACCATGGTGAGTGGTATTACCAATCAGTCTGTATGCTGAGTGAGACATCCTAGGTTTTTCTTGGCCAAATGGCATGGGTTTTGGGAGATCAAGAAATACAGTGTACAAGTACCCTAACTGTGAGTAGATGAGGTCGTATTGTTGAGCCTTACTGATGGCTTCTTCCTCTGATTGAGGGAAGGTGGAAGATACATCCTTACCGAGGAGAGAGACAAGTGATCTAAGAAACTAGTCAAGACACTTTTGTTTAGTGGTTTTTGCTTTGCACAAACTACGTCACCTACGCCACTCGTGAATGTGATCAACGATATGTGTGGCTAAGGTTTGTTTGAAATTAGAGAGTAGTTCCAGACCATTGTCATGGCGGGTTGGTAATTGGAAGAAGGTCAAAAATTCTTTGGCCAAGGACTCAAAAGTCGCATGGGACCCCGATTTCTCATCTACATACCATTTGGCTGATGGGCTAGTGAGTGTGAGTTGAAATAATCTAAGTCTGATGGAATCATCCATAATGTTGTTGGAAGAGCACCATAGGTGGAAAGTCATGACATGATTGGCAGGGTCATCCCCTGCCTTTCCTTCAAACTTGGGGATGTCTGAAGGTATTTTGGTGGGCATTGCAGGCCATGTGGGGTCATGCATTATAGGATCATTGGTAAGTTTGCTTAGATCGGGTATGTTAAGAGAGGCCAAATATGGCATCAGGAGTATTGGTTGAGGATTAGCTCCCACCATGGTATGAGTGTTCTGTGAACCTGACCCTTTAGGGGGAATAGGTGGGTTGGTACTTCCCCCTTGAGAGGAAGTTGGCCCCCTGCTTCTATGTAAAGGAGAGCGAGTGGACGAAGGACCTTGGGAAGTGGACCCAAGTAATGTGGAACCAAGGAAGGCTAATCCTAAGACAGTAGCACTCACAGGAGTGTGTGAAGGTGGTGTCGATGAGGTGGCAAGACTAGGAACTCCCCCTAAAATAGGAGGGAGATTTAGTAAGCATCTGGAATGACGGGGGTTTTGTGGGTCCCCTATGATGTCCGACTAGTTGAGTGAATGTGTGCAAATGGTGGTGAGAGGAATAAAGAAACAAGAGTATTTGTTGTAATTTTTGAACTTAGCACAATATATATATATATCTAAATCAACATTTAATCAGAAGTGCATCATACATAAAGTAAAAATAACATATATGTGGATAAGGGGGTTTTGTCCACGTAGGAAAACAAAGAAAACAAAAATGCTCGTGTCTTAAAAGGCGTAACGTCCTTCCTCTCAAATAACACTGGACCTTCCAATAGTACTCAACAGTGGGGTCTGAAGTCACCGGAAGAGAAACTAGTGAAGGATGAAATAATCGGTTATAATGAGAGATAAATGAGGCATATCCCGAAAGAGTTGGTGATATTTGCCAATAGCCACACAAAATCCGATCAAGGTGCAATTGCAGCTCACAATTGCCACCTGGGTAGATGTCCTAAAATTTGGTCACTAGGTACCTCAGTCAAAGTGTGACATTTAGATTTTTGGCCTAAGAAATGAGTCACAGGCTAGATCCCATCCAAGAGGTGGGTGCCTCGAGGGGGGACACACAGAACAATCAGACCTTGGCCTTCAACCCTTCACGGGTATGTCCTTACCTTATGGTGTTAGGAACACTTGACTTGGAGGATTTCTAGTTCCCTATTTGACAACTTCTATTGTTTTGATAATGAGAGAACCAGATAACGGGGAGTTATTTGGATGCCTATCCCCGAAATCCTACCTAAACTAAAAAATTTCTTTTGGCACCTCCTGTGGAGGAAAACTTAGTGAGTTTTTTAGAAAAATTATAGATGTAGTTTTTTTGAGAGGTTGGGGGTGTAAACCAACCTTGTTGAAATTAAATGGGAGTGGATATTTTCGTCAAGAAAAGGATGGGGTGTTTTGGAATCCCTTTGAAGGAAACTTACTTTGACCTCCACATTTCAAGAAGAAACTATGTGAGTGATAAGTGACTTTTGTGTGTGAATGACTGAAAGTGTGCCAATGTTTAATGAATTAGGTGTCACCTTGCTGCATGTGGACTTCGCTTGGTCCTTACAAGTGTTGATTACCTAATTAACTAAGTGCCTTTGGTACAACCTTGCATAATTCAAAAGTCCCTAGGAAGCTAGCATGTGGACAGGTGGGTCCGTTACTATTCCTTTAACTCCCTATTGTGATTTAATCTAAGAAAATCTTTGAAACTATCCTAAATTGTGATCATGTGGGCATGTGTGGGCCCGTTACAAAACCTTTAATCTTCCCTAGTGATTTGATCTAAGAAAGTAAATTTCAACACTATCCTATCTTTGTAGCATGTGGGCATGTATGGGCCCATTACAATCTTAAGATGTGTTTGAAAAGAAAACTAAGAGGAGTCCCAAGAAGGGTTGTTGTCCTCTCCTAAAGGTTTTAATCTTCTTAAGGGAGATGAAATTGTCCCACAATCTTTTTCTAATTCTCAAGGTCGCTTGAAGGCGCGAGAGAAGAGCATACTAAGCGATTGTTATCCAAATTCTAGTACCAATGCAAGTTAGATGTGATTGCAAATGATTTTCAACTTATATATATTTTTAGTCAAAACAAGCCATCCATGTGGCGAAAATGAAAGCAAAAGAGGAAATAATGATTTTAACCCCCCTAAGTGCCTATGTGTTTTGACTAATCCTTTTATATGAAGAGGGGACTAAGTGTCGTGCAGCTTAAACATGCATGAAATCACTTTTAAGAAGGCTAAAGGCCTTCACCAAATCTCAAAAATTTTATAATGTGAATTTTGTGCACAGGTGCGTGGGTCTTAGTGGAGACAGAGGTGCACAGAGCGCATGTGTGCAGACCGAAACGAGCTAATGGGCGCAGGTGCGCAGAACAGAACTATAACTTAGTCGCATGTGCACACGATGCACGTCTGTGGGCCGAAAAACCCACGCACAGGTGACACACGACCGTGAATGAAAATTCTCGATGGAATTCTCTCAATTAAACTTGGAATTGGATGATTTTCAGGACGGCTTAGCCCGGTTAATGCACCTACAATTTAAATAAACCAAAAGAAGAGTTAGAAAAACCCAGATGCGGTAGGAAATTGATACCTTTCCCCGGTGGAGTTTCCAATCTGTTGTGCCTCTTTCGTCACCTTAGTGAGCAAAATAGAGGTTCTTGCAAACTTAGTTGGGTTTGCTAAGCAGGATAGCTGCAAGGAAAAGGGTTAGAGAAAGAAATATAAAAGAACAACTAAGAATTAAACTAAGAAATAAAACAACACCTAAATTCATGAACATAGGGACATAAGGACAAAAGAAACAATGAGACCCATGTCACCAATGATAAGGCTGATATTAGTGAAAGAAAATACCGAGAAGAAAGAGGACTATGAGTCCCTTATTCCTCCAAGGGAGGGCTCTTGGACCCCCACAAGTAAGCTCTTCTTACAACTTTGAAAATAAAAATGAAAATGGTGAAATAATTTTTTGCTAATCCACTCAAGGGGTGAGATGGATTGCCCAATGCAATGATGCAAGTATACTCTTGGTAAGGATAGAGGATTCCTCAAGAGAATAATGGCAGCATAACTTTGCTATGAATTCCTTGAAAAATGAAGTGTATCCATGGCCTTTTTATAGCATTCCTTTGAGGTATTGTCCAACTAGTTTGTAGTGTGTAAAGAGGATAATTAGGGCATTTCTAGGTCTTTGACCAACCACCCAGTCGAATCCATTCCAGATCTAAGTGTCAAATCAACTTGGAAGCTAAACCAGAAGTGGGTGGGAGGCTGACCACTCTCATAAATGCATTGTTTCTCAGGTGCGTGATTTTTTGCGAAAACAGTCGCGTATCATGCGCATGTGCGCGATTCTTGCATTTTTGTTTTTCACATGTGCATGCGTGCCCTATGTATTCATAGCGCCCTTTAATTTTTGCACTAGTTGTATAGTTTTTTACCCTTTGGAAATGCTTTTGTGATATTTTGGTCCATGGGTGACCTCATAACTATTTGACGATGTTGAATTCTTGTAACCATTTGTGGACATAATTTTAGTGATAACAAGGACCATGGAAGAGTATGAGATCAGGTTCATGGAGTTATTAAAATATGTCTCATACATGGATACCGATCAACGATAAGTGGAACATTTTGTATATGGGTTAAACTCTAAGATAAGGGCCATGGTACGAATGTGGAAACCATCATCAGTAGCTGAAGCAGTTGAAAATGCTCGTTACGCGGAGGAACATATGAGCTTAAATGGAGGTATGAGATCAACCATTCCACAACATCTTGGATTTGTGGGGAAGGCCCTAAGGACCTTCTAAAGAGGAGGAAGTTGTAGGCCACCTCCTCATGGCAATAGAGTTGCACCTAGACCAATTACAACATGTATTTCAATGGTAGTGAGTGAAACATCCCACTCATCGCCAACAATGTAGGCAGGTCCATGACCTTCTCAGGAAGAAACAAGTAGGTGTAGGGGCTCCAGGGGAAGGAACACATTTTAGAGGCCTTCATAGGGAAGCACCCAGGTTCCACCCTGGGTTACTTGTTGGGGGTGCGAAGGACCTCATTACTAGCGCTATCTTCCAAAGTCACAAGCAGGCTTTGTGCATAGAGAAGGAAAGGCCTCGATGGGAAGAACAAGCAGTAGCCACTAGATTTATATAGAGGTTAATAATCGCCAAGAAGAAAATCAATCCATGGTGGTGGAGTCGTCAGGTATGCTAAATCATGTCAATGTTAAAATTTTATTTGATTCTCATGCTATAGATAGTTTCATTTCACTTTGTGCATTAGAAAAGTGTGGGTTGGCAGCCTACGAGCACGATGACTTTAAACAAGTCCAGATGGCTTCAGGGGAAAATAAGTGGTAGGACCTAGCATTGATAATGGTCTAGTAGACTTGGGAGTATGTACTGCTAGATTGAAGGTGTACGTCACTGCTCTAGGGATGTATGACCTAATCATTGGAATGGACTAGTTAGAAGCCCATCAAGCTATGGTAGATTGTTTCATGAAAAGGGTGCTTTTTATTCATGATGAAGGAAGGTCAGTAGAGATCCATGGTGTACAGAGGAAGGTGTCTCTATGCTTTATCTAGACCATGAAGGTTAAACCTTGCATGAGGAAAGGTTGTCGATTATATGAAGTGGAAGCAGTCAATGAAGGGAAAGGACCCTCCATGGATCAGTATCCAGTATTGTCGGAGTTTAAGGATGTTTTTCCGAAAGAGTTGCCAGGGTTACCTCCTGAGAGGGAGCTTGATTTTACCATTGAGATGAAACCTGGTGCAGAGACAATTTCCAAGACACCATATAGGATGGTGGTGCTAGAACTTTGTGAGTTGCAGATGCAGTTGAAGGAACTACTTGACTTAGGGATAATAAGGCCTAGTGTCTCACCTTGGGGTGCCCCAATAATTTTTGTCAAGAAGGATGGTTCCTTACAACTGTGTATAGATTACATGGACTTGAACTGTGCTATAGTGAAAAATAGGTACCCAATGCCACAGATAGATTATCTCTTTGATCAGAAGAAAGGAGCAACAATTTTCTCAAAAATTGATCTGCGATTAGGGTATCACCAGTTAAGGATTAAGGAAGGTGATATTCCTAAAACTGCCTTTCGAACTCGGTTTGTGCACTACGATTTCGTTGTAGTACCTTTTGGTTTGACCAATGCACCAACAGTATTCATGAGCCTCATGAATGGTGTATTCCAAAGGTACTTAGACTGCTTTGTACAAGTATTTCTGGTTGATATCCTCATATATTCCAGGAATGAAAGAGAACACAAGGAACACTTGTGAGTGGTGTTGTCATGAATTAGAGAGAAAAAATTGTATGGCAAGTTGTCGAAGTGTTATTTCTTCAAGAAAGAGATTCACTATTTAGGTCATATCATTTCTGGTGAAGGAATCTCTGTGGACCCAGAAAAGGTGAAGGCCATTATGGAATGGCCAATGCCGAAAAATGCTCATGAGGTGAGAAGCTTCATGGAGCTAGCTAGTTATTATCGAAGGTTTGTGGAAGGTTTCTCTAAGATAGCGAAACCCATCACTACCCTACAATGCAAGGGGGTCAGGTATGAGTGGATAGAGGAATGCGATATTGCATTCATCGAGCTTAAGAGGTTACTAACTAGTGCACCAATTCTACTAGTGCCAGATATGGAAAAAAGACTTCACATTCTGCACAGATGCCTTGAAGCAAGAATTGGGGGTTGTACTAATGCAGGATGGGGGAGTGATAGCATATGCATCAAGAAAGTTGAAGCAACATGAGGAGCTTTACGCTACTCATGATTTAGAGTTGGTAGCTGTAATGCTAGCTCTGAATCTTTGGAGGCATTATCTAGTGGGGAAAATCTTTGAACTTAAAACAAACCATGAAAGATTAAAGCATCTCTTCACTTAGAGGGATCTCAATGCCAGGCAGAGGCGATGGAGTGAATTTATGAGTGAGTACGATTTTAGAATTTTGTACATCAAGGTAAAGGAGAGTGTGGTCACAGATGCCTTGAGCAGGAAACCACATGTCTTCTCCTTGGTACCCTTAAAATTTAATTTGAGGGAGTGTGTGTTGGGGAAACTTATTGGAGATAGTTGGTATTTAAAGGTTACCTCAACCCTCCAGAGTGGGAGGCAATTAGATCCAAAGTATGAAGGATATAGCCTAGAAGCAGATGGATTATTAAGATATCAGAGAAGGATGTACCCCCAAGGGTGGGGATATTTGAAGCATCATACTCAAGGAATCCCATGGAGAACTTTATTGTGAACATCCGTGTGTGAAGAAAATGTACGTAGACATGAAGAAGTTTTTCTTCTGGGTAGGCATGAAGCATGATGTAGCCCATTTTGTTGCCAAGTTCCTAGAGTGTCAACAAGTGAAGGTTGACCACCACCACCTGACAGGTCTCCTACAACCGCATGATGTCCCTATGTCCAAATGGGAAGTCATTTCTATGGATTTTGTTGTGGGATTTCCACTCACATCGCACAGATACAATGCCATTCTTGTGATAGTTGATACGTTGACCAAGAGTGCTCATTTTATTCCGGTTAGAGACACTTATGAATTCACTGATGTGGCATGCATGTTTCTAAGTGAGGTCATCTGTCTGCATGGGTTACCCAAGAAGATCATTTCAGATAGAGTCTCTTGATTCACATCTAGGTTTTGGACAAGTTTGCAGTCAGCGTTGGGAACTCATTTGAACTTAAGCACCTCATATCATCCCAAAACATATGGGCAAACCGAGGGAGTAAATCAGGTTATGGAAGACATGCTTAGGATGTGTGTTATGGATAATCAAACCCATTGGGAGAAGTACCTACCTTTGGTAGAGTTCGCCTACAATAACAGTTTTCATAGCTCCATTGGAATGCCACCCTATGAAGCTCTGTATGGAAGGCCTTGTAGGACACCGTTGAGTTGGGAAAGGTTAGCAGACCAACTGACAATTGGGCCATAATTAATTCAAGAGATGGATGCACAGGTGATTCAGATTAGGCAGCAACTAAAGGAAGCATAGGATAGACAAAAAGTTATGTTGATGCACATAGGAATGACCGAAGTTATAAAGTGAGAGATCAACTTTTCATTCATATTATGCCTAATAAGAGTACCATTCGGTTCAGGAAGGGGACAAAGTTGTTGCCTCGATTTATAGGACCGTTCAAAATCCAAGAGAGAATTGGACCCGTTGCTTATCATCTCATATTGCCACCCCACTTGCATAAAACTCATAATGTTTTTCATGTATATGTTCTCTGTCATTATGTTGTTGACGAGTCTCATAAACTGAATTGGGAGGAATTGCAGGTATCAGATGTGGGAACACTCATGGTTGAACCGTTACATGTATTGGACCATAGGGTCTAACAACTCAAGAATCGTATGGTAGACCAAGTTAAGGTCCAGCGAGACAAGTATAGCCCAGGATCTGCTACTTGGGAGGATGCAGAGACCTTATTATGAGATCATCCCTCACTTTTTTGACCACCTAGAGAATATGTTTTCCGAAGGTTGGGTGTATGTAATGCCACCTTTTGACTTAGATAGCTAGAATTACTTAAGGCCTAATCACCTTTTATTTTCTATTAATTGTGAAACTATTAATGATACACTTGAAATTTTAAGACATATAGACCTATGTGAATGTCAATTCTATGAATGTTTATCGCTATTTGAATTATGATAGATATTATGCAATCTATTTCTAACTTGGAAATTTCAAGGCCTCAATAAAATAATAAATATCTCCTAATCACCTACTGAAATAATTGAAATTTAGTTCAAGGTTTTCTTTCATGATTTTCTTTATACCAGGAATAAACTAGTAAATAGACATAATAACAACAACAACATAATAACAACATATCAACTTATTAAATTACATACCTCAACCTGCAGGTTGGTTGATTTAGCCCCTTGTTCACTTGTTCTTATTCTTTCCCAAACTACCCAAACTGAATATTTACCTCCCAACCAACTAGGAACAACCTCTTTAGCTCCCTAGCTCCAGGAATCATTGCGGTTTCCTAGCCCCCAAGTCCATACATCCCAACAACAACAATGTCCCTGTAAAATTTCCCCAAAACAATCTATGTCCTCCAATTTCCTCCTTCTTCCCTCTCTGATTTAGAATTTCCTCCTTGCCTTCTTCTTCCAGAATTTTTCCCCAAAAGCAAAACCCCCTTCCAAGTCCTCTCCCCTCTTCCTTATCCTCTTCTCTCGAATCTCTCTCCCTCATTCAATTCTCCAACTGCCTTATCCCCTCATTAATTACCTCACCTACCATAATATAATAAATTAGTAAAAAGACTCGTTGAAATTATTTTAATAATTAATTAAATTTAAATTAACAACTATGATCAATAAATAATCAATTGGGTTGTTACATACACCCACCGTTCAAGAAACTTCATCCCGAAGTTAGAGTAATTACAATACAAGGATAAATATACATGATTCATACATCCATATCAGATAAACAACATCATCATTTTAAAATACTTATACATATTAGTGTACATCATGCATGTGTAGCTAGCACATACAAGACTCTCACATGTACTAATGACAATAATTATCACACCTGAAGTAATTCTTGTATGCGTCCAATCCAATCAACAAGACCATTCATTTCATAAAATATAGTAAACCATTTAAAATGTTCGCAAGATCCCTCAATTATAATAATTTAGCACAAACAACATTCACTTAGATAATTGTAGTTCATTTAAGCAAATATAAATATACATATATATATATATATATATATATATATATATATATTCAAAAAGAGGTAATCAAGAAATTCTGCTATAAGGTGAAAACTACACACACTCTCAACTACTTTTAGTCACCCTTCCTCCCTAACCTACTTCCATCTTCCATCCCTATCCTTCCTCCGTTGGACTATCTTGGAGAATCAACTATATTGACCTAACTCCAGATAGAACCCGTAAGCGAAAGTGTCAACTCTCTTGACCAAGCTTCCCCATCAGGCAACTAACAATCATCATCGCACATCTATGGGAGCGTGAGCTAACACCATCCTCCCATGACTCCAGGTTTTAGAGGATACATGGTGGGAAATGACTCCACCCCTCATAATAGAACTAGGTTCAACACCCTACCATGGACCATACAGTGGCACTGTGTTGTTGGGAATTTTGTCATCATATATTCAGTTTTAGGAAGTCTCGCCACCTGAAAACCTGCACTTGTCCACATATCATAGAAATGCATTTGAACCAACATAATTTCACATACAAAGATTCATACCATACTGTTTCTCGGTCAATGTCTACGTCATCAACATTTTATTAGCATTATCCTTTGTCTATTTCATAGCCCATTGACCTGCAAATTAGTCTATAACAAAAACTCATACATATACATGCATTATCATCATGTAAATGCATTTAATCATATCCTCAATTCAATATCCACATACCAACAACTTTAAATGTCAAAAATTTCAAGTTAGAAATAGATTGCATAATATCCATCATAATTCAAATAGCGATAAACATTCATAAAATTGACATTCACTTAGGTCCATATGTCTTAAAATTTCAAGTGTATCATTAATAGTTTCATAGTTAATAGAAAATAAAAGGTGATTAGGCCTTAAGTAATTCTAGCTATCTAAGTCAAAAGGTGTCATTACATACACCCAACCTTCGGAAAACATATTCCCGAGGTGGTGAAAAAAGTGAGGGATGATCTCATCGTAAGGTCTCTGCATCCTCCCAAGTAGAAAATCATGGGCTATACTTGTCCCACTGGACCTTAACTTGTTCTACCAGACAATTCCTGAGCTGTCAGACCCTACGGTCCAATACGCGTAACAATTCAACCATGTGGGTTCTCGCGTCTGATACTTGCAATTCCTTCCAATTCAGTTTATGAGATTCGTCAACAACATAATGATGGAGAACAGATATATGAAAAACATTATGAGTTTTATGCAAGTGGGGTGGCAGTACGAGACGATAGGCAACGATTCCAATTCTCTCTTGGATTTTGAACGGTCCTATAAATCGAGGCAACAAATTTGTCCCCTTCCTGAACCAAATGGTACTCTTATTAGGCCTGATATGAATGAAAACTTGTTCTCCCACTTTATAACTTCAGTCAGTCCTATGTGCATCAGGATTCAACATAACTTTTTTGTCTATCATGTGCTTCCTTTAGTCACTGCCTAATTTGAATCACTTGTTCCTCCATCTCTTGAATCAATTCTAGCCCAACTGTCACTCAGTCTTCTAACCTTTCCCAACTCAACGATGTCTTGCAAGGCCTTCCATACAGAGCTTCATAGGGTGGCATTCCAATGGAGCTATGAAAACTGTTATTGTAGGCGAACTCTACCAAAGGTAGGTACTTTTCCCAATGGGCTTGATTATCCATAACATACATCCTAAGCATATCTTCCATAACCTTATTTACTCTCTCAGTTTTTCCATATGTTTCAGGATGATATGTTGTGCTTAAGTTCAACTGAGTTCCCAACGCTGACTGCAAACTTGTCCAAAACCTAGATGTGAATCGAGAGTCTCTATCTGAAATGATCTTCTTGGTTAACCCATTCAGATGAAAGACCTCACTTATAAACACGTGTGCCACATCAGTGACATCATAAGTGTCTCTAATCGAATAAAATGAGCACTCTTGGTCAACTTATCAACTATCACAAGAATGGCATTGTGTCTGTGCAATGTGAGTGACAATCCCACAACAAAATCCATAGAAATGACTTCCCACTTGGACATAGGAACATCGTGTGGTTGTAGGAGACCTGTTGAGTGGTGGTGGTCAATCTTCACTTGTTGACATTCTAGGCACTTGGCGATGAAATGGACTACATCACGCTTCATGCCTACCCAGAAGAAAAGATTCTTCATGTCTGCGTACATTTTCTTCACACCCAGATGTGCACAATAAAGTGCTCTATGGGCTTCCTTGAGTATGATGCTTCGAATATCCCCACCCTTGGGAATGTACATCCTTCCCTGGTATCTTAATAATCCATCTACTTCTAGGCTATATCCTTCATACTTTGGATCTAATTACCTCCCACTCTGGAGGGTTGAAGTAACTTTTAAATACCAACTATCTCCAAGAAGTTTCCCCAACACATGCTCCCTCGGATTAACTTTTAAGGGTACCAAAGAGAAGACATGTGGTCTCCTGGTCAAGCATCTGTGACCACATTCTCCTTTCCCTTGATGTACGGAATTCCAAAATCATAGTCACTCATAAATTCACTCCATTGCCTCTGCCTGGCATTGAGATCCCTCTAAGTGAAGAGGTTCTTTAAGCTTTCATGGTTTGTTTTAAGCTCAAAGCTTCATCCCACTAGATAATGCCTCCAAAGCTTTAGAGCTAGAATTATAGTTGCCAACTCTAAATCATGAGTAGCGTAAATCTCCTCATGTTTCTTCAACTTTATTGATGCATATGTTATCACTCCCCCATTCTTCTCTGATATCTTAATAATCTATCTACTTCTAGGCTATTATCCTTCATACTTTGGATCTAATTGCCTCCCACTCTGGAGGGTTGAAGTAACCTTTAAATACCAACTATCTACAAGAAGTTTCCCCAACACACACTCCCTCATATTAACTTTTAAGGGTACGAAGGAGAAGACACGTGGTCTCTTGCTCAAGGCATCCACGACCACATTCTCCTTTCCCTTGATGGACGAAATTCCAAAATTGTACTCACTCATAAATTTACTCCATCGCCTCTGCTTGGCATTGAGATCCCTATGAGTGAAGAGATGATTTAAGCTTTCATGGTCTGTTTTAAGCTCAAATCTTTGCCCCACTAGATAATGCCTCCAAAGCTTCAGAGCTAGCATTATAGCTGCCAACTCTAAGTCATGAGTAGCGTAAAGCTCCTCATGTTGCTTCAACTTTTTTGATGCATATGCTATCACTCCCCCATCCTACATTAGTACGGCCCCCAATCCTTGCTTCGAGGCATCTGTGTAGACTGTGAAGTCTTTTTTCCATATCTAGCACTCGTAGAATTGGTGTTGGACGCATACAAGAATTACTTTAGGCGTGATAATTAATGTCATTAGTACATGTGCGAGTCTTGTACGTGCTAGCTACACATGCATGCCTTGTACATGTATAGTAGTATGTATAAGTGTTTTAAATTGATGATGTTGTTTATCTAGTATGGATGTATGAATCATGTATCTTTATCCTTGTATTGTAATTACTCTAACTTCGGGATGAATTTTCTTGAAGGGTGTTGTATGTAACAACCCAATTGATTATTTATTGATCATAGTTGTTTATTTAAATTTAATTAATTATTAAAATAAATTCAATGAGTCTTTTTACTATTTTATTATATTATGGTAGGTGAGGGAATTGAATGAGGGAGAGAGATTCGAGGAATTGAATGAGGGAGAGGAATTCGAGAGAAGAGGATAAGGAAGAGGGGAGAGGACTTGGAAGGGTGTCTTGCTTTTGGGGAAAAATTCTGGAAGAAGAATGCGAGGAAATTCTGAAAGAGAGAGGGAAGAAGGAGGAAATTGGAGGACAAATATTGTTTTGGGGAACTTTTACAGGGACACTGTTGTTGTTGGGAACTTTTACAGGGACACTGCTGTTGTTGGGAACTTTGGGCTCGGGGGCCAGGAAACCGCAAGGATTCCTGGAGCTAGGGAGCTGGAGAGGTTGTTCCTAGTTGGTTGGGAGGTAAATATTCAGTTTGGGCAGTTTGGGCAAGAACAAGAACAAGTGAACAAGGGGCTAAATCAACCAACCTGCAGGTCGAGGTATGTATTTTACTAAGTTGATCTGTTGACATTATGATGTTGTTATTATGTCTATTTACCAGTTTATTCCTGGTATAAAGAAAATCATGAAAGAAAACCTTGAACTAAAGTGCAGTTATTTCAGTAGGAGATTAGGAGATATTTATTATTTTAATGAGGCCCTGAAATAGAAGGTCTTACAAGCAGCAACAAGCCCTAGGGAGGGCGAGGATTTTTCAATTACTCTTGGTCAACCGAAGGTGGGTAAATTTTATTTTTCCTCTATTTTATGATTTATCTGCTACCGACCTCACCATAACTGTTTGCGTATAATTTAAGAGCCCAATTTTCTGACATAAGGTAATAAATCAGTTGTTGCAAACTCATTTGGGACTATGAACAATGTAAAACTTAACTGCGACCATTGAGTATGGCAAGTGCTTTAGTCTCTTTTATCTACTTGGGTGATGAGAAATCGAAGCATAGCTAATGTGCATTCTTCTTTAAATTTTTATTTTTGGGTTAATTCCCTTCAATTTGAACTGTACACATAGCATTTCCTTTCTATTTATAACTAATATTCAAAGCATTTTTAGAGAAGAGTGTTTTTTGGGTATTTAACCCATTTTGCAATAAAAGAGAAGAAACAAGTTTGAGGAGGCTTTTTGCTGTCGAATATCACTGAACATATATTCTTTTCCAAGAAAAAAAATTGTTACTTCTATTCCAGAAAAACGAAGATACAACCCAAAGGCACAAAAGCACATACAAAAATAGCAAGTTGCTAGACATGAGTCTATTCAGATTCAGATCTTCCATAAAACACCTACCATCTATCACTTGTGTCACTCCTAGAAAAGGGTTCAAAAACCATCAGTCTTGAAGACTGCGAGTCATTACATACAAAAGCCAAAAGAGCCAAATAAAAGCAAGTTCATTTTACATCACTATAAAATTGTCTTCCCAGCTTGAGATCAGATCACCTTCAGCGAATTCCTCCACCACCAGCACATTTTCATTCGCGGATAAAGCTTCTTCCAGATAGGATATCTACAGAACCATTTAATTCTTTGTATATGTGAAGAAAATCAATTTGACTAAAATGAGAAGATAAGATTTCAGCCGCTGTCCAAGCTGCAAGAGGACCAGATTTCCGAGTTGTAATGTCCCCAGCATCCAATCGATACAACAAGAGGACCAGATTTTCAAGTTGTAATGTCCCAGCATCCAATCGATACATAACTTTGAGTCACCAGAACTTGTCCCAGCATCTTTCCATAGCTGACTTTAAAAGTGCAAAAATGGCATTGAATTCAACAACGTTATTGATCAGAAAAGTATAAGATGAAACCTATCCCACAAATACTATTTGGACCTTGGAAGGCCCTGTCAAAGTAACCCAAAGGCCGCTGCTTGTTGATGTCATCATAACTGATCTCCTGCCCTTTCTTCAAAGAATAAGTACCCTTGTAGTGATGCAGCAAGAAAGATCTTGCTGAGATACTTTAAAGGTGGGAGTAACTTTGTTTTCAAAAATACCTGAATTCAAAATTCCCCGTGAAACCAGAATTGGGAGAACTCTCAATGCCTTCAACGAACTACCTGTAAAAAGTTTTTAAAACAATCTGTCACCACGTCCTTTGTCTGCATAGGAGCCACCCCAGCTGACTTCCTACCTCTTTCCAGACTTGTCGATTGAACAAACATTCACAAAAAAGATGATAGTTGGTCACAGCCGCTTGGTTACACAAGTAACATAGTCCTAGCCCCTGTTTGCCTTGTTCCTATAACCGATCCCAATTCAACACCCTCTCCTTAAGTACAAGCCAAAAAAAATTATTCCATTCGAAGGCCCTTTGATTTTCCACAACTTATTATACCACCAGAGTATATTTTCCTCACTTGACTCTGTTGAAATTTAAATATAGTTCAGATCTGTAATATTTCTTAAAAATACTTCTTGCTGATTTATAATTTCTTCACAGTGAATACGCAAAGATACATGAACATAAATAGAATAGATGCATGCACAATAACACAGGGATTTTACCCTAGAAAAACCCTCCCAATCTTGAGGGAAAAAACCAGCAAATGATCTTTCTTATTAGCAAATGAATGAGCTAGGAGCAGATACAAATTTACCACAGCCACACAGGCTTACAACCATGAAAGTTTGTTGTCCAGATCTAGATTTAAATCTAGCTCAAATTCTGGTAGAAGTTAGTAGCCCGAAACCTAAAAGCAAATTGTCCTTGCTGCAAAGATCCCATGAGTAGCAGAGCCTCCTTCTTCGTCGTGTCTTCAACGAGTATTCAATGTTTATTTGTCAATCGCTGAGGACTCTGATTAATAATAATTGTTTCTCCATAACTCGCTATGGAACTTGTCTTCATCACTTGACTAAACTAAGATAACTCGTCTTAGTAACTCGACTTTACATGCAGAGTTTGTTAACTTGTCAACTTGACTTTGTTAACTCAAATTACCAACTCAACTTTACATGCAGACTTTGTTAACTCAACTTACCAATTTGACTTTACATACAGACTTTGTTAACTCGACTTGCAGCTCATCTTTGCAACTCGACTTTTCTACAGGCTCGACTCTTCTTCTTTCTTCTAGTGATCACAAGTCTTTCATGGCAGCCATGGTCTCACGTGCCATCATACTAGCTCACCACATATACATCATTTGCATCTCACGTATAAGAAATTTAATTTGTCTCAGGATGTGACCATCTGGTTCTCCACTCATGGTCAATTGCTTGGCCTAGGAAAAGCTCACACACCACTTTTGCCTACACAAGGCAATACCTCAACACATGAGGTCACTCAGTCTTGTCACAAATAAGACTGATCAACAATATACCCTTGTCTTGGCTTTTGCTTATACAAAGCTCACAAGACTTTTTGCCTTGTCTCAAATAAGGCTCTTCTCCAAGTCTCAAGTCATCCTACAAAAGGCTGTCTTGGAGAATGACTCACTCTGCTGCAAACTTTAACAGTCTCTAACATGGCTTGGTACCCAAGTTTAGCAGAGTACCGACCACTCGAGTGTTTGGTATACCAGACTAGTTCATCCTCATTACCTGACAAATGTATATGGGCCTTTTTCAATTCTGAAGTAAAACGAAACCAAATCTGAAACCAATTGACATCCAACCCCAAGTTCGTTGTCATGAGCCAACCTTGTTGCCATATAGTTGTATCTGTATCATCGCCAATTTTGTTTAATGTACATATACCCAACTCCTGAAATGAAACAACTAAAGCCTTAGGCAGAAAAATATTCACCCCACAACCTTGTTAACCCCTAGATTTTCACTCTTGAAAATTTTGACGATTAAGAGCCAGCATGCACTATTTTGGTCGACATTCTGAGATTCTCCCAGAGTTAAGCACTTGTGTTGAGCAAGAGGTTGGTTCCCATTAGAGACAGGTATATGATCGATACATGATTGTTTGGTTCAGAGTTAGAGTTAGCTGGGTTTCCCATTCATTTGAGAGAGATGTCTACATACATTAGGTGTTGCTACTTTTTAGGAGACACGGTTTGAGTGGGTCTCTTGATAGTTTGGAGTAGTTTTGAGCATACAAGGAGAGTCCTTGCATGATTCTAGGCCCGATAGCACTTTTTCGGGCGACATGCAAGAACTTTTTATTTTTATCAGTTTGAGCTCCAGGCCCCAGATTCAAGTTCTGAGCACATATTATGGATCCTTGAGACATTCTGAGTTTTTTGGACCTCTTTCAGGATGATTTTGCGTAGATTTCTATTTGGAGACGAATTCCTTATTGAAAAAGGAAGAGATTACTGCTTGTTTTATTTTGCAGAAAATCAAACTTAGGACAGCAACAAAATCACCCTAGGGACTCCCCCATGAGGTTGGCAAGCACCAACCTAAAGGGAGAGGGGTCTAGCCCATGACAATTTGGGGCTTTACTCCTTTAAATAGTCAAGTTTTAATCACTGAAATATCAGTTACATCAGCTCAATTGGAGGGTGGAAATTTGTGCTAACAAGCCTACAATGACATTAGTGCCAATTCTCACTTGTGTGTCGTTACCAACTTTCTAGGCTAGGAATCTCCCTACCACAGGAAATGCAAGCATCATAGGCCTCCATTGATTGGAGACATTTAAAATAGAATTTCGTCGTTGACGGGTCCAATCTAGAATGGACTTGGGCGCAATATACTTATCAATAAGAATACACCTCCAAAGGTTGTGTCGTGACAAGAAAACCCACAGAGATTTCGCAGCCAAAGCACGATCGAAAATGGAACCAACTTTCAAACCCCATCCTCCTAGATGTTTTGGCTTGGAAATACTTTTCCAATTTGCTAAGTGTGATCCTTTATACTCAGAGCTTCCCTTCCACAAAAATTGAAACAGAGCTTCCTTTTGGGATGAGAGCCAACAAGTGCCAATACACTGGAACTGCCTCTATAATTGACTTAATAAGAACTAACCTTCCACCTCTAGAATCCACCGGTTACACCAATGATTAATTTTCCGCTTTATCTTAGAGAGTAATCGGGACACATAATTGTTGGGTTTCAACATAAATTCAAGATATTTGATCCCTTCACCCAAATCTTGCAAGGGAAAATTGAACAGGTTTGAAAATATATTCCTAAAATCTTCCTCAACATTAGGAAGGAAGATGGCAGATTTATTTATGTTGATGAGTATTCCCGTTGCATCAGAGATTAGGCTCAGGATATCCTTCAATATCGTTCCTTCAACTATTGCACAAAAACAAAATATCAGCACATCATCTACAAATCACAAATAAGTAAGCTTTTCATGTCGCCCCATCTTAATCCCTTAGAATGTATTCACCTGCTTTGCTTCAACAATTGCTTGACTAAGTCCATCTGCTACCAATAGGAAGAGATATAGTGATAGTGGTGATAGTGGGCATCCTTGTCCAAGGCCACGATCTGACTTAAAGAAAGACGATTCCGCTCCATTGATTAATACAACAAAGGAAACTGTAGTGACGCAAGACATGATTTATTTAACCAGCGGTAGCTCAAACCCAATATGCAAAAGTAAAATTCGAAGATAAAGCCAATAAACCCTATCATAGGCCTTGGAAAGATCAATTTTGAAGACAAAAATAGGATGTTTAAGAATTTTAATAAAATGAATACCCTCTTGCATCGACCCTATGGCTTCATGGATAAGCCTGCCCTTAAGAAACCCAAATTGTTCTGGTGAAATGATATTGGACAAAATCGGTTTGATTCTTATCGCAATGATTTTTGCAACGATCTTGTAAAGACAATTACAAAGTGCAATAGGTCGAAAGTCATCCAAGGAAGTAGGGTAGTTTGATGTAGGAATAATTGCAATGAATGTAGAGTTGATGTTGCGAGGCATCTTACTTGAGAGACGAATTTCTTCCACCACTCTAAGAAGATCAGCCCCAACAACATCAAAGAAGTCCCGAAAGAATTTTGCAATCTAGCCATTCGGCCCTGGACTTTTATCTTCTTTGAAATTGGAGATGACCGCCCTCAACTCTTCCTTGAATACTTCTCTAAATAATTCTCTATTTATTCAATTAATCTTGGAAACAAATCTATTAACTTCGACATATCTCCCACCCTTTCTGCAAGATACCAGATATATAAAATATGCAGAACATAAATAAAATGCTAGAAATGGCAGAATAACAGTAAAATATCCAGCATAATCTTCACAATACACAGAAATGATATAACAATAGCAATAGAAATAGCACTTTGATTCAAAA
>ML785289.1:814991-835119 GCA_009831015.1 Picea engelmannii | reverse complement strand
TACAGTTGCGGGGTTATACTTTGGTCTGAAGAATGTTGCAGTGCTGAAATCCCCAAATTCTGAACCAGAGAGAAATGTGTATTCACTTAGCAACCCGAACACAGATGCACGGCAATAGATCTCGTCGATTTAATTTGTTTATGTTTATGTTTATGTTCCCCAAGGGTTAGGTATTCACGAGTTCTACAGACAAGGGATTTCCCTATGCTATAGCTCTCTGATATACATGCGGGGTCCAACAGTAGTACTCGGCCCAGTATCTCAGGGCACTAACTAAGGAGGATAGACCGTACCCTTAGCCATATTACCCGACTACCTAGGTACTAGAGAGTATCTTCCCGAGTGTTGTTCTCAGTGACACTATAGAAATCTGGCAGCCGATAGGTTTATCTAAAGAGGGCTTCAGAAAATCTAGGTTGATCCGTACACAGGTATTGTCTGATGTGCTACCACTCGAAGGGGTACCAACAGGGGTTACAAGGGTGGCCAACAGATGTGCGCTTAAGAACCACTTGTATTTCCTGCGTATATGAATCCCTCAACCGTGGGTTTATGCGCGTAACAACAGATCTCTGTGGCTTAAAGACGTCGGAATACGTCTCTACCCTGAAAAAAAAATACCCACAATTTCTGCCAAGGAAAGTGCTTTGATACCACTTACAAGATACCAGATATATAAAATATGTAGAACAGAAATAAAATGCTAGAAATGGCAGAATAACAGTAAAATATCCAGCATAATCTTCACAATACACAGAAATGATATAACAATAGCAATAGAAATAGCACTTTGATTCAGAAAGCAATGTTCACAGGCCTCTTCGAGGGGGCAACCTCCAATCGAGCAACGCTCTGTTACAATAATCTCCAAGCTATGGTTCTCATACCCTCAACCCTTATTTATACTAAATATGTCTATTAAGAGAAGCATCTAGAGGAAGATCCTTCTAGAAGCAGAATCTTCTATTAGGTCTTCTTACATCCGCCTTATTCTATTTTATTGAAAGGCCTTATTAATATTTACCTTTATTACATCCGAATACATTGATCTACCTATGTGCAGGTTAGGACCTTAACACTTTCTTGTTGCGATTCCATGAACAAGTCCTTAAAGTGATTGACCTCCAAAGCGTGCAATTCATAGTACCCCCTTTTCCTATTTCCTTGAGATTCCTTGAGCTCCCAAATGGTATTAATTTTTTTCTTGTGGCTAACATACTTTTGGAACTTTGTATTTTGATCTCCAACCTCTAACCAAAGAGTCCAACTCTTAAGACTCCATGCCTTTTCCTGTTCCAACAATATATTATATATCTTTGCTTGCAACGATTGACAAAGCTACAAATCATTAGGGGACCTAATTCCCCCTTGTATTTGAGAATATAGAGATTCAAGATTGTCTTCCAAAGTCCTAAGAGAAAGCACATTCGATTTATTATGCTCCCTAGCCCAACAAGCAACCTTTTCTATTATCTTATGCAGGATTGCGAGAAACTAAATGTTGCCTGACACATTTGTATATCCTAGATAAGGTGTCCAATTCCCTGTGATAAGATTCATGAACTACTCCACTTCAGCCCAACTGTGATTATATTTGAAAGGTGCACCCGACTTACCATCCGAGCGACCCAACTCAAAAAACACTAGAGTATGGTCTAAACAACGAAAAATCACCACCCAAGAGCGATATGAACCCACCTCTTGAAGAAAAGCATGATGAACAAGAAATCAATTAATTCTTTTAGAGACTCTGTAGACACCACTCCGATTATTGCACCAGGTCAGCTGCATATGGATGGGTTCCACATCAACCACACCTGCCAACTCCAATTTGTCCTGAAGAATGCTAGCTAACTTGTCCTCTTGAGCTATGGGCCCCCATATTTCATACCTATTGATAGTAAACTAGAGATCTCCTCCAATAATTAAGCTATCAGACCTGATACATTTAATTACAAATACTGTCTCCCAAAAGACCTCCTTCCCTTGACAGGGACTATAAAAATTGAGGTGATAGATAGTTTTGTCCAACTCTTTACAATACAGTTCAGTAAATAGACCCGAGCAGATAGAAAAACAATTTATAAGAACACAATTTGCTAAAAACCCATTGATTAGACCTCCAAAGTGACCATCAACATCACACTCCTAAGAAACCCCAACCCGAAAATAGATTCTACAATTCTGAGATTAATGACTCATTACGACCCATAGACTCTTGAATAAAAACTACATTCGACTAATCCAATTCTACTAGTCTTCTTAAGGACAATTTTTTGGCCATCCCCCAAGGCCATGCATGTTTGTGAACATAATTATCACGGGTGACACATCTTCGGGGCAAATCCGGCTCTAAGGACCCCAAAAATAAGTTTTTGCCTCCCTTGAGACACTTCACGTGATGCACACTCATGTGCGTGTTTAAGGGCAGAATTTCTCCCTACTTTAGTATAACTCAACTCCTTAAGCACGTCAAACCCCAGACCCCCCTGAGAGCACCTGGTTACAAATAGAACTATGAGGTCGTAGGAAACATAGATCTCGACCCGAAGAGATAGATGAGGAACTTGAGGAGGTTCCTATATTTGAATTGGAAGGTAGCGTAGAAAGATTATCATAATCCCGCTTGAAGTCAATTGAAAAGGAATCTAAATATTGACCCTTGGGAAAGACAATGGGAGTGGCCATCCCTTCCAACAAACTTGCACTTGACTCACCCCCACGCTCATGCAAATTGTTACACAAAAGGACAAGAACATGAATAGGAATAAAATTTAATTGAGAGACCTTCTTACCAATGTCTTGAGAGTCCAACGTATGAGCTTTCCAAATAACTTCCAGCTTTCTCTATTGAGGGGTTGTGGGCTCAAAACCTCCAGATAAATTCTTTTGACCATTCCCTGTCTTTAAACAAGAGATATCATCTACCTTTTGTGTAGGTGACTCTCCAATGTAATCTTCCACATGTGTATGTGCCTTTACTGAACCCAAACACTGTATCGAGATATCATCATTCATATTGGGGAAACCATTCTCAGAGGACCCAACCACTAGTGGGGAAGAAGACAGAGCCTGAGCCACATTCACCCTATGTACATTCACCCTCTGTACTACAACTCCCTGCAACAATCTTCAAAAAGCTAATTCACAATCTACCAACAAACGACCCACCTTGTGACAACGTGAACAACAAAATGGCACATTGAGATAGTCCAACGTCTGAGTGTATGAATTATCTCCAATTACTAACTCCATTGATTCATACAACCCCTGTCTTAGATCCAATGCAACCAATATTTGAGCAACCGAGTGAAATTTACAATATTTATAACTTGTATCGAAGGTTTTGAAACTACCCAATACTTTTCCAATAGCTTTTAAATCAAAATCCATCCAGAAATCAAGTGGTAGGTTGGGGAGTTTTATCCATGTTGGTATACTTGATAAAATTTCCTCACTGGAGTCGAATAATGAGTGCCAAGGTTTGGCACACAAGTGACGGTTCCAAAACCAATGATCGACCATAATCGAACCAACATCTGCTTTAGTGCGGAAAATAAACCCAATCCATCCTCAAGAGAGCAAGGGAAAAATGGGTGTATAATCGAGGATCGACTCCCACAATGACCCCATCCAACTATTAAATGAAACCACAGACATACGTCTTCCACAGATTTTTCCCACTAAAACTATTCCCTCTAGATCGACTATCTGAGTGACCTTTGTTGAAATAATGTAACTGCAAAGAGTATTCTTATTGTTATTTAATATATTATTCATTGGATCAATCCCCATTGTGGATTGATCTTGTCGGCTATTGTAATAGGACCAAATCCCCTTTTGCGGATTGGTCAAATGTTAACTATAATAGGCAGAATAAGAAGTCGGCCCCAAAATGTAATTAAAGTGGTTATAACCACCCAGTGGGAGAAGTTGGCCCTACCAATGAAGAGACACTTCACACATGCCAGCCTAATATAAATAAGGAGGCTAGTGCCTCACTTAGACACACAACTCACTTGCTCATTGAGAGACAAGTTTCGGATTTGTTGTTGGAGAAGAAGGAGAGAGAGAGAGTGGCGCATATCTGGGAGATGACTTTCTGTATTAGTTTAAGGGATCTCTTGGCATTGTATTGGCTATCTATATTAAGGAAGTTTTGTTGGGTTTTCTTCCCCTAGAGGGTTTCCCAGGATAAATGTTGTGTCTCTTGTGATTGTGTATTTCTCAGTGATCTTGGATTATGCTATTGTTATCTAATGAAATGAAAACAACTATAATAATGGCTTAAACATTAACATGGAATCAGAGCCAAGCTAAAGAGAGCATCTTTCACAAGAGAAAAGTGAAAAATGTCATTGTTGTCGTACATGAAAATTAGGTCTTTTTGTTGGAAAGGTATTTCAGCCCTAAAACCACCTAGAAAAATGCACCCTCCTCCAAGGATCATTTTGGCACCTTCATCACACCTTTTCAGTGGCTAGATCTCCCAGAAAGTGAAACCCTAGTTTCACAAAGTACCAGAAAACTAGAAAACCAGAGTACCAGAAGTACCAGAAAACCAGAAGCACCAGTGCAAAAATCCGCAGATCAAGTTTGAGGGGGTAAAAGTTGGATTTTCGAAATTCTGACTACACCAGCATACTCGCCTCAACTTAGCGCATCTATTCCCTGGATCAGAGTTTCAAAATTTGAAGTTTGAAAAATTAGGGTATCCTCATAAAACCCTAAGTTGTAGTTGCAGTTTCAAAACCAGTTGCAGTTGTAGCCATAGAACCAGTTGAAATCACCCTTGAAGTTTTCTTAAGAGTTGGTAATGATTACGGCTACTACCAGATGGAGCCACTACCTGCAAATGCTATCAGAGGTATGTACTCACATATGTTTAATGGTTAAACCCTAAAGAGTGTTTGCAGGAGAAGGGATCTCTTGCCATAGATCCAAAAGGATCTCAAGATCCAACACATTCAGAGGAATGATGCAACCCAGGTGTGATTATTCTGATATGCATTCATTTGTTATATTGATCAATGTTGCATGTTGTAGCTATGACCTTCATTCTAACCTTTTCTGAGTCAAGGTATTAGATGGATTAAAATTTGAGATCATAGAACTTATCCTCTAACCCAACCTTCTATCAAGATAGTGTATTGTCCTAGTACAGAAGACAGGTTGAAGAAAGCACTCGTCATCTTGAGTGAAGGAGACTCGGAAGAAAAGAAAGCACTCATTCCTGAGGACAAGGCTCCAGGTTTGATTAATCAAGTTAATAAGATTCAAAGGTACACATGAAAAGTTGATGACTATAGTTGAGATAGCAGTCTTTGTAAAGTATTATACTTGATAGCATGTGAGCATATAGAGGTAAATGCTTTGCCTAATACAACTAACACCTCTTCTAGGAGAAACCTTGTGTGTTAGTTCCAAGTTTCCTTGGAAGAATGCTTGGTCACAACACTATGAGAGTGTTGACCTCATTTCGTATTGTATTCCTTATCTTTGATCCTTGCTTCAAACAAATTATAAGTGATAGCTCTAAAGGAGCTATTGTGATGATTGTTCATGCTATTGCTTTATATTATCAGATGGATATTATTCTTGCTTGTTGTTTTGTTGACCTTGCTCCAGGTCACATGTAATAACCCTGAGGAAGATATAGTGAAGGTTGCATGAAGGCAACGTGCTAAAGGAGAAACCATAAATGAAGCAATCATCATTAGAAAAGAAGAAGGTGACTTGCATAAGCTAAAGGGTCACTCAGAAGCTGCCATGACCCACGCCATTGAAGAATCCATGTGAAATTTGGCATAGAAGATTAGCTCACATCAACTACAAGGCGCTAGCATACATATGCAAAGCGGTCACAGGTTTACCAGAACTCAAAGGTGACCATGAAGGTGTATGCAATGGATGTGCACAAGGGAAGAACATCAAGAACCCATTTCTGAAGAAAGACAACAAGGCAGAAGGATTCCTAGAGCTCATTCATTCAGATGTGTGTGGCCCAATGACATCGTCCTCCATTAGTGGGAATTCAAAGCCTTGATAGAGAATCTTTCTGAGACAAAGATCAAGATACTCAGGTCAGATAATGGAGAATACACCTCAAAAGAGTTCGTGAACTTCTGCAAAGATGTTGGGATCAAGAGGGAACTCACTGCTCCCTATAATCCCCAACAAAATGGTGTAGCTAAACGTAAGAACAGAACTATAATGAAAGTTGTGATGACTATGATCCATGATCAAGATCTTCCTATGTGATTATGGGTAGAAGCAGCAATGGAAGTTGTATATGTGCAGAACCGATTGTCTCATAGTGCATTTGGGCTCAATACACTGGAAGAGATGTTCACCAGAAAGAAGCCAGAGGTAAACCATCTCAAAATATTTCGCTGTCCAGTGTTTATTCATATACCTAAAGAAAAGAGAAACAAGATGGACCCTTCAGGAAAGAAGGGAATATTTGTGGGATACTGTGAGGTCTCCAAGGCCTTCAGAATCTATATACTAGGTCAACATCACATTGATATCAGCATGGATGTGACCTTTGATGAAGATGCAGTGCTCAAGAAATCTAAACTATGCCATCTTGAAGAAGTATATGAAGAGGAACCCGTAATCCCCAGTGAGGGAAGTCGTAACTTCCCCTGATGAGGAACTTCTAGAAGACCATGATATAGTAGAAGTGCAAGAACCTCCTCAGATGATGATCCTCCATAAAATAAAGCCAGCTTGGGTTAGAGAGCTTATTCAAGATGGAGAGAAGTATGGTATTCCCCAAGGAACTACGAGACAGGTGAAAAGACCAAAGCCATTCTCTAGTTACACCGCTTTGATGTGTGATCTCCTAGAAGAGGAGCCTACCTGCTTTGAAGAAGCCATTCAGAGGAAAGAATGGGCAGATGTCATGAAAGAGGAATGCCAATCCATAATGAAGAACGAAGTATGGGAAATAGTTCCCAGATCGAAGAATAAAGATGTGGTATCCTCCTGATGGCTCTTCAAAATAAAACATGCTCCTGATGGAAGTATTGAGAAGTATAAAGCAAGATTTGTCGCTCATGGATTTTCCCAGAAGGATTGCATTGACTATGAAGAGACATTCGCTCCTGTGGCCAGATACACTTCGATCAGAATCATCATAGCTCTTGCAGCTAAGATGAAGTGGAAGCTGCACCAGATGGACGTGAATATAGCTTTTTTAAATGGTGTCATTGAAGAGGAAGTGTATATAGATCAACCTCAAGTATTTGAGGTTGAAGAAAGGAAGTCTCATGTCTGCAGATTGAAGAAAGCCTTATACGGATTGAAGCGAGCTCCTAGAGCTTGGTATGGCCGTATAAACAGTTTCTTAATGAGGCTTTACCAAGAGTAAAGCAGACTCTAATCTCTACTTCAAGATCATGAATGATGAGCCAGTAGGCTTACTACTATATGTGGATGACTTATTATTAACTGGAGAAGAAAATCTCATCACTGAATGTAAAAAGAGACTTGCCTTGGAATTTGAAATGAAAGACCTTGGCCTAATGCATTATTTCTTAGGTCTTGAGGTATGGCAGAGTCCTCAGAGGATCTTCCTTAACCAAGGGAAGTATACGGTCGAAATCTTGAAGAGATTCGACATGTTGGAATGCAAGCCCATGAATACACCCATGGAAGCGAAGCTGACGCTGTTGGTCGATACTTCGTCAGAGTTGATTGATGCCACACTGTACAGACATATTATTGGATCATTGATGTACCTAACGAACACCAGACCAGACATTTGTTTTTCCGTGAACACCTTGAGTGATTTTCTGGTGGATCCCAGACATATTCACCTAGTAGCTGCAAAACATGTGATGAGGTACCTTAAAGGTACAATAGATTGTGGTCTCAGCTATGATGGAGATCATGATTTCACATTGAGTGGATATACTTATGTAGATTGGGCATGAAGTATTTCTGATAGGAAAAACACTTCAGAATGTTTTTTCAGTTTGGGATCAGCTATGATCTCGTGGCAGAGTAGGAAGCAATCTAGTATTGCTCTCAGCACAGCAGAAGTAGAATACATTGTTGCATGTTCTACTAGATGTGAAGCTATATGGCTTCGAAAGTTGCTAACCAGCCTATTTGACTTTGAGATGAGAGAAACCTTGATTCTATGTGACAACCAGAGCTACATAAAGATGACAGAGAATCATGTATTCCACGATAGGTCAAAGCACATAGAGATCTGTTATCATTACATCTGTGACATAGTGCGGAGAGGAGCCTTAAAGCTCTAGTACATTAGCATGGATGAACAGGTTGCTAACGTGTTGACCAAGCCCCTATCTCGTGTGAAGTTTGAGTACTTCCGAGACAAGCTTGGCACAGTCCGAAAGGACCTTCCTCGAAAGGGGGAGTATTTGTTGTGATGAAATATTCCTTGCTTCCGACCTTGTGGTTGTGACGTAAAGCAGGACGTGTTCCTTGCTTCTGACCTAGTTCTCAGACGTAAAGCAAGATGAGATGTTCCTTGCTTCTGACCTAGTTTTCAGACGTAAAGAAAGATGAGATGTTCATTGCTTCTGACCTAGTTGTCAGACGTAAAGCAAGATGAGATGTGTACCTTGCTTCCAACCTGATGGTTGTGACGTAAAGCAAGATGATGTGTGACTAGTACTATGCTTCCGGCTGTATAGATGTGACGTAAAGAAAGTCTAGTTCCCTGCTTCCAACCTGATGGTTGTGATGTAAATCATGATATGTACCTTGCTTCCGACCTAATGGTTGTGACATAAAGCAAGATGATATGATGAGACTAGCACTGAGCTTCCGGCTGGATAGTTGTGACGTAAAGCCAGTCTAGTATCCTGCTTCCGACCTGATGGTTGTGACATAAAGTAGGACGAGTATCTTGCTTCCAGCTTGAGTGTTGTGACGTAAAGCAAGACGATGAGATAAGACTAGTACTGTGCTTCCAGCTTGATCGCTGTGACGTAAAGCAAGTCTAGTATCTTTCTTCCAACTTGAGTGTTGTGACGTAAAGCAAGACATTGAGATGAGACAAGTACTGAGCTTCCAGCTTGACAGCTGTGACGTAAAGCCAATCTTGTATTATGATGAGCCAGCCTTGTGCTATGATGATGATGATGTATCATTTTTTATACTAATACATATTGATGCAGATGATGATGGCATTCCTTGAGAATGACGATGTTGCCGATGAAGAAAAATTATGATGATTTATAGATACGTCAGTCAGTGTTCCAAGAAGATATTGATGATGTTGTCCTCTCACCCACTTGATGTTGTTGATGATGTTTTCCTCTCTCTCTCGCATGATGCTGCTGAAGAATACCCTTCTTGTTAAGGGGGAGTGTTGAAATAATGTAACTGCAAAGAGTATTCTTATTGTTATTTGATATATTATTCATTGGATCAATCACCGTTGTGGATTGATCTTGTTGGCTATTGTAATAGGACCAAATCCCCTTTTGCAAATTGGTCAAATGTTAATTATAATAGGCAGAATAAGAAGTCGGCCCTAGCAGATATTAAAGAGGCCCCAGAATGTAATTAAGGTGGTTATAACCACCCAGTGGGAGAAGTCGGCCCTACCAGTGAAGAGACACTTCACATGTGCCATTCTAATATAAATAAGGAGGCTAGCGCCTCACTTAGACACACAACTCACTTGCTCATTGAGAGACAAGTTTCGGATCTGCTGCTGGAGAAGGAGAGAGAGAGTGGCGCACATCTGGGAGAGGACTTTCTGTATTAGTTTAAGGGATCTCTTGGCATTGTATTGGCTATCTATATTAAGGAAGTTTTGCTAGGTTTTCTTCCCCTAGAGGGTTTCCCAGGATAAATGATGTGTCTCTTGTGATTGTGTATTTCTCAGTGATCTTGGATTATGCTATTGTTATCTAATGAAATGAAAACAACTATAATAATGGCTTAAACATTAACAACCTTCAAGTCTCCCCCCACAACTAATGCAACTCCTCCACCACGCTTCACAATTTTCCTATGCTTCCGACCAGGGTTGATGCAACCCCCTTTTTTGCCATTACCCTGGTGCTCGTTCGACTTAGATATCCTACTAACAAGTGAAACCAGAACGTCTCTGACTAGACATTGCTCACTAATCAATGGAGAACTCGAAATGATGGATCCTTTGACAAAACACCATGCAACGATGAGTCTCGCACGGTATGCACAACTGTCGATACCACCTTATGTGAGTTTTTCAATGTCTGGTATTAGATATGGAAAGATATTCCACAGAGGAGCTATAGGGCCACATGACTTTTTAGGATTTAGACATGCATTGATCGAAGGGACCCCCGAAAAGCTTACTTGGTCATGTGAATAGACTCCCTTTGAAAAGTGAGCCCTAGCATGATTAAAGATGGGCTTAATGAAGATTGTGTCCTTTAACAACTAATCTTCGGAGTAATCTACCAACGGGGTATACTCATCCATCACCCCGATCAAGGGATCGCCCCCAACCACCTGTCAACCTAGCCTAGCTACGTACCATAAGAACCCTGCAAACCCTAAATGCCACCATCACCATCACATAGAGTTATTTCCATAGTTCATCCATTTATATGTGCTCAATGATATGCTCCAATATCACTTAACATATTCTTGTAATATCAAAGCAATATTGAATTTGGATTTACCTCAAGTTTTCCTAAATTTACTAGAACCAAGTATAATGTGCAGTTTGTGCAGTTTCTAATAAGCATTATAATATCCAATGCAGTGTCACATATACTGTATGTGGAAGCTCCATCCAAGAAAGATGGTAGAAAAATCCCTTGGACATGATTATCTGCCTAGCTAGAGGATTGATATATCTATCTCTTGATATAACATAATTCAAATGTCAAGCAGCACTGCCACCACCAAATAGTAAGGTATCTTTAGAATAAGAGTTGAGCTATTGAGCATGCACCATGAATATAAAATATAATTTGCTATATAATATTCGAAGCAATCACTGCCCAAACTATAATAAGAGCATAGAGAGATGTAATGGGAAAATACTCTAATAGTAATCTCGTTAAACTTCTCCAATTTAATTCCACTAGCGTTGCTCTAATTGAATTGGTTAAATTATGTAGTGGAGGCGGACATTCAAAGAGTGTTAAAGAGTGTCGTTTTAATAGAACTAGTAGGAAACTTTGTGATTCTTTCAGGTATTCAGCGTTGCTTTTGAAATGATCAAAAGCAATATATGTTATTTAACCATATCTAATGCTTCATGTATAGTAGTGTTAACCCCTAGATTTTCACCCTTGAAAATCTTGCGGGTTAAGAGCTAGCATGCACTATTTTGGCTGGCATTTTGAGATTCTCCCAGAGTTTAGCACTTGTGTTGAGCAAGATGTTGGTTCTCATTAAGGGTAGGTATATGATCGGTACAGGGTTATTTTGTTCAGAGTTAGAGTTAGCTTGGTTTCCCATGCATTTGAGAGAGATGTCTACATACAATAGGTGTTGCTACTTTTTAGGAGATAGGGTTTGAGTGGGTCTTTTGATAGTTTGGAGCAGTTCTGAGAACACAGTGATGGTCCTTGCATGATTCTAGGCTTGATAACACTTTTTCGGACGACATGAAAGAACTTTCTATCTTTAGCAGTTTGAGCTCCAAGCCCCAGATTCAGATTCTGGGCACATATTATTGATCCTCGAGACATTCTGAGTCTTTTGGGCCCTTTTCAGGATGATTTGGCACAAATTTCTTTTTTTAGCAGGTTAAGCACCAGGGCTCGCATGTCGATTCTAATTGCGGATTTGGATTCCTTGCAGAAAATCGAATCCAATGAGTATAATACCATGGACATGCGAGGACTTTCTATTTTTAGCAGTAGTCATGTGATGGTGGTCTCCTAGTCATTTTGAGCATTTGTGGAGAGTTTGGGTCAGTTTTGACAAGTTTCAAATTTTTTGAATGACTACTTTTAGAAATTTCTATTTTTAGCAATCATCATCATCTCTAGCAATGACAAGTGGCAGGCTTAGATTTCGACATGTGGTAGAGTGAGAGGATGATGTGGCATCTACATGGCATCATGGACCAAGGGTGCATTTTCCAAGGATTATGTATTAAATGAGAATTAATTAAGCTAAAGAGGTGGCACATGGATGAGGTGGCATTGTCTGGAGAAAATTTAGTGAGTCAAGGTTAACTTTTCTCACTCTATTCCTCACACTTTCCATATTATCACTTAGGTTAACTCTTCTCACTCTATTCCTCACGCTTTCCATGCAACCTATTTCTAAAAATTCTCCTTAAATTGCTTTTAAATGCAAAATTCCTAAATTTTAGGAAATCCCTAAAAAATAGGGCGAATTTCCCTTTAACTCATAACTCCTTCATCCCTTGGCCAAATTTAGCAATATAACATGCATTGGAAAGCTAAAATTATCCTCCATACACTCTTACTCATAATTCACCCATGCACACTACTCACTCACACTTATTCCCTCATGCGCATTAATTCCTAAATTTCTCACTCACACTTATTCCCTCGTGTGCATTAACTCCTATTTTCTTCACACTCCTCTCCTATATATTGGATGGTCCTCATTGATTATTGGTCAGATATTGCAACAACTAACATAGTTTCTCTCTCTCATTCCTCTCTCATTCTTAGTCTAGTTACTCTTCTTTGAGCAAAGTGATCATTGTACTGGTTGTGGACTTGTCAATTGTGGCGCAACCAACCCTCTTGCAAGCCTATCAATAAAGATATTTTTTGTTTGTGTTCTAACCTTATTTCTTGATGGTATATTGTGAATTTAGCGCATAGATTAGTATCTTTTCTTTGTTGTTCATTATGGTTTATGTTGATTTTTTGAGCAGTTTTATTTCTATTTCTTTCTCTCTTTTATTGTGCTAACCCTGTAGGATCCCTCCAAGGAAAAAAAAATGATTTTTCCCCTTGTTTTGGACAGTTTTAACATGCTGTCCCAAACATATCAGCGACGGTTTTTAGTCAATTAATGCAGAAAATCAGACTTAGGACAACGAAAAATCACCCTAGGGACTCCCCCCCGAGGCTAGCAAGCACTAGCCAAAACAGAGAGGGGTCTAGCCCGTGACAATTTGGGGATTTTCTCCTTGAATTAGCCAAGTTTTCATCGTTGTTATAATAGGTTTATCAGCTCAAGTGGAGGGTGGAAATTTGTGCTAACAAATTGGTGTCGTTGTTGGGGAATGCAAGCTTTTGTAACACGACATCGTTGAGTTTTATTTTAATTGGTTTATTCCTTTTTACTCACCTGGTGACTCCATAGGATACATGGACGATTCCACAAGGGACTTACACAAGAAGATCTAGCCTAGCCATGCAAATCTCTTTAGCTCTTTGTATCTCTAGCCTAGCCATGCAAATCTCTTTAGTTCCTCTAGCCTAGCCATGCAAATCTCTTTAGCTCTTTGTATCTCCTCCTTCCTAGCAGGGCATGCAACATGTGACTCTAAGGTGGATTTGGCTTCTTTGTGGACAATAGAATCAATCTGAAACACACCCCTATTGTGAGATTGAATTTATGAGGAATGGGTGTACTGGTAGTCTTGATATTCTTCCACATCCTCATGGAATTCAGGGTGAGGCATGTCACAAGCTCTACAGTAATGGTTTAAATCATGTGAATGTTTCCCAACAAAGTTCGCCCCCAGGCTAGGATTGGGATTTTTTAGGTTTTCAAAGTTCCTATGGGCTTGAAAATTTTTCCTCTGTCGATTGAATGGCCTTTGGGATGAAGAGGGTTGATGTGAGGGCTTGTCTTGGATACTAAGTTTTTGAACTAAGTCTTGTAGCAAGCTTACAACTTGAGGGTTGCTAGATAGGTCTTCTTCCTCTTTCTTAGGTTCTTTCTTGGTTTCTAAAAAAGGTTGGGCAAGTGATTGAGAAGGGGCTTGTGAGGCTTTCCTGCCCCGTGGATCTAGCCATTCCTGCAACAATATCTTGGCTTGATTGGCAGTGGTAAAGTGCTTCTCCATCTTGATAGCTTCTCTAAAAGATCCCTCCAAATCTTGTGGCTCCTTCAACTTCAAGAAAACACCAAATAGTCCATCAAATTGTTCAATGTAAAAAATCAAAGCACTTGCAGGATTAGGTCTAAAAGTTTGTGGAATATTAAATTGTAAGATTTCATGAAACGTGAATTAAATTCTTCCATAGATTCATTTTCATTCTTTTTAATCAAAGAAAAAGACTTAAGGAGAAAAGCATTGTCCTGTTTATGGGACCATTTGTCCATGAATTTGTCATGAAAGGTGATCCAACCATTAATATTGTTTGCTGCCAATGCCTTGTACCGGTCTCTTGCATTCAAAGTCAATGATTGTGAAAATAACTTCATGACAACACCCTCTTCAGTCACGCCCAAGTTCTCTGAATATTCCAAAAAGGTCTTAACATGGGATTCTGCAGTGATAACATTATTCCCAACAAATTTAGGCATGTGTTTGCCATAATTTCCAGTAGGTAGGGCATTCAAGGGGTTCACTACATTAGCGAAATCCAAGGGTGCATAAAGATTGATAGTGAATGCAACCCTAGGTGGATTATGTTGGCTTGGTTGATTTACACCTGCCATTGGAAAGATTGGTATAAGCAAAGGATTTATCTGTGCAACAAGAGTAGGAGGAGTAGGAGTTTGTAGATGACGAAGATGATAAAGTACGTGAGTCTGTTGAAGGGAATAGTGAGGTAGGGTTTAATCTGGATGATTTGCGTAAAATCCTCAATGGAGTCGCTCTAGATCTTCGTGGAGTCGCCAGGTGAACTAAATTCACCAAAATGTCATCTACCAGGGATTAATATTGATTCTTCGGCAATGATGCGAATGTTTTTAATGCTAAATCTGACACCCTAGGTTTTAAGTCAACTGTAGTATTGAGGGAATCAAACCTAGAATTAATTTAGGGGTTTCTATCCTAAGGTCATAATGATTTCACCCCTCATTTTGGGTTGGTGCATGCCAACCACAGGGAGGCTACCCTAAGGATTTGATGCTTGATAGATAGGATTAAACCTGCAAAACCAGAAATCAAACAATGCACAACAAGGGCTTTGAATGAGGGTTAGTTGACCTCACCCAAAACCTACATAAAACTATTAAAAGTGAATTTTGGGTGCAAAAATCAAGCATATTGAACTATTGGAAGGAAAATGAGAGAAAATCTGCAAGAAAAGAATGCTCCAATGGTGCCAAATCGACCCCCACTGAAGGATTAGCTCCAAATACATGCAATAATTTAGAAATCAATTGAAACAACAAGAATTTAGGCCAAAAACAACACATAAAACTCTTTATTCATGTCAAATCAGAGGAATGGCTCCATCACAGAGAAAAGGCATGAACTGTTACAATGATCTCCAAAGAACTGGGAATCCAGAGCTAGAATTGAGAGAGAAATGAGAATGAGAGAGTATAGCGCTACTACAATAGAGTGATCAACCTCACAACTGTGGAGGACTACTGAATATATAGCTCACTAAAGAAAGAATTCCCCCTGCTTTTTCCAAACTGGGAAAAAAGTCAACCAGTAATCATCATCCAAGTGGATCCCTATCCATTTTCCATGTGTCACTGCATGGAAACCTGCTAAAACTGGTGGAACAAACTTTTCCAAGCTTTCTGGTTAAATCTGGGGGACATTTGGAGAAGAATGGAGGTGGAATGAATCAATTATGTTGAGTAATTAAGGAATTATGGGCAAAAATGTGAGAGGGGTGCACCTTTGGGTTAAAATAATCCATTAATTCATGCAATAGGGGAGATAGGGTGAATGAGTGAGAGAGGAGAGGAAATGGAAAGAAAAGGGAAAAGCGAAAAAGGTGAAAAGCTAAAGCAAAAGCTGAGAAAGGGATGAAGCAGGAAAGCTGGGAAAAGTAGAAAGCAAAAAAGCTAAAAGTAGAAAAAGTTAAAAGTTGCTTTAAAGAAAAAAAGCTAAAAGAAGAAAAAGTTGAAAGCTGCTTTAAAGCAGAAAAGCAAAAAACTGCTTTTATGACAGGAAAAATTGAAAGTTGCTTTAAAGCGAAAAAACAAAAAACTGCTTTAAAGTAGAAAAAAACAAAACATTGTTTTATGGCGGAAAAGAAAAAAGTTGCTTTTATGGCAGAAAACTTTCTCTCTTTAATTTATCCTTATTTAGCATGTGTTGGGCGACTTGTGGGCCCCACATGGGTCGCTACCTCATCTTGCCACATCATCACTTGTGCCACATCATCACTGAAAAATAAAACTTGTCCAAATACCCTCGAGTTTATACTCATCGGAAGCAGAATTGGACAAGGAGTAAGAATATGTTGTCAAATAACTAATATGAGGGGTGTATAATATCATCACGGGCAAGAAGTATCCCTAAATACTGCAAGTCTCTCATACTCTTCCTGAAACTGATAGTTCATCCTGAAGTAACCAAGAAAACATTTGAACAAGCTCTAAATTCAATTCATGTAAGCCACCATCCTCTAACTGAAAAGAATAAGAAGCAATGTGCCTGGAAGATCTCTGAATGATAGCCTTGTATTGTCCGGAAGAACCTGTGAATGTCAACTTGAAAGGATAGATAAGCCTTTGACTATCAAAATCTCAAAGGTTTGTCAGATCTATTTTTTTTAGTGGAGAGGTAGCACACAAGATCACATTTGTGTGCAAGAGATTCTTCTTTAGAGCATCTAGGGTCAAGGGTGCTTCACTTCAGTGAATTTGGAAACAAGAGGAAGAGGCGCACTAATATTGGGCGCATTTCTTCTTGGTTCCTTTGGCAAGTCTCGAGAGGAGCTTTCTTTGTATACAGGTTCCATCATATTGTATTTTTTTGTTGTATCTCGTGTTTTAGACACCACTTATATATACTTCCATTCCATACTGGTTTTCCCCAGGGGGGTTTTATCCAGGGTCATGTTGAGCAAAAATTCTTGTTTTCATTTCATGCATTCTCAGAGTGTAGATCAGCTTATTTGTGTTGTTAAGATCTAGAGGAGTGTTACTTGTTTTGAGATATATTGCATGTAATAACCATCAGTTTGAAAGCACTTGCAAGGCCACCTCAAAGAACACTTAACCTACAAAAACTATGGGCAGAAAGTTACTAAATTGTTTGTTGTCCTAAAAACAACAAAGGACAATTTTGAAGATTGAAACTTAGAGCCAATCTCAAGGTCAAATACCTTAGTCGGAAGCCTCATAGGACCTCGATTTTCTTCATGGTATCAAAGCCTTGTTTGCGAAGTTTTGTTGATTTCTAGAGAATCTTGTGGGTATTTTTGTGACAACATGTTGGCAGATTTTGGACAACTTGTTGGCAAAGTTAGTGGATAGCTTGTGAGCATATTTGTTGGATAGTTGGAGGATTTTTTGTGAACACGTTCAGACAACCTTACTTCCACTTGTGTGTCAAGTGGTGAGGCTGATTTCTTTTGCAATTTTTTCATCAGTGTGAGCCTTAGTGTGAGTTTTAGTGGACAATCATGTCGGTGTCCCAAATGCGGGTAGATGATAGGTTAGACGGAGCAAGCAACTAGTCCCCTTGGAAGACCAGGATCACTTTCATCTTGGAGGACCTTGAACAATGGGATATAGTTCAAGCTCTTATGGTGATTCCTCCTGCACCTGGTCCATCACCATTGTTGGATGCAGATTTCAAGAAGAATAACATCAAGGTGAAGAGGACTATTTGTGATGCGGTGAGGGACCACATCATTCCCCATCTGACTATTAAAGACTATGCATATGAGATATGGGCATCCTTGTGCAATCTTTACCAGAGTCCAAACCATAACCAGAAGATGGTTCTATAGGACAAGCTCAGGAGCATTCATATGCTCAATTTCGAGATAGTCACATCATTCCTAGGCAGATTCACTCAGATCAAAGATGAGTTAACAATGGTCAGAGAGATTGCGGATCCAAAATTTTTGGTGAGGATAGGTTTGAACAACTTTTCCAAACCTTGGGGTTCATTTGTACAAGGTATCGTTGCCTGGGAGGTCATGCCTACTTGGGAGAGACTTTGGGATGACTTCATACAGAAGGAATTGAGGTGCATCTTTGGGTCTTTAGGACAACAACATACACCTGAGGGGGATGAAGATCTTGGTATTTGGACAAAGGGCAAGAAGAATATTAGAGAGGGTTTGAGACATGGTCCCAAGGGAGGGACCTAGCCACATGAGAGTGGTAGTGGGTAGAATAAGGACATAAGAAAAGTGAGATGCTTTGCTTGTGGTGAGATGGGGCACTATGCTGGATAGTGTCCCAAGAGGAAGAAGAAGAGGCAACGGGGTGGTATGGAAACGAAAGTCGAGGAGGAGGAGTTCGATGAACAGTTTGCGAGGGAGTGTGCATTCGTCAGTTATTTGTCAGTTGATACACCATCCAATGTTGGGTGGGGAGACAGAATTGTGGAGGACCTATTGACTTAGATTATTGATTCAGAGGGAGCTTAGACTCAATTTTCGAGGACACCATATTCAGGGGTGACTGGTCAACCCGAGACATCTTTAGTTTCAGAGTTGCAAAGACAGAGGGTTGGTGCAGGGGCTTCAGAGCATCAAATATTGATGAGGAGAAGCAATAGGGCATCATAGAGGCTAGAGCCTCACTTGGCTTCAGAGACTAGCAAATCATCTTTAGGATCCACTTCAAGTGGAAGTCACTTGGTGAGAGGCCAAATTGAGGATCTCGGTGATATACCAAGATCCAGATACTCTTAGTGAGATACCAAGAGAGAGACTCTTGGTGAGATGCCAAGAGTAGTGATCGTTGGTGAGATGCCAGGAGGTAGAAATCCTTGGTGAGAGACCAAGGTTGAGGATCTTGGTGAGATGCCAAGACCTATAGATTCTTGGTGAAATACCAAGAGATGTGACTCATTTTCATGCCATGAGTATAGAGACCTTGGTGATAGACCAAGGAGAGGATCTTGGTGAGATGCCAAGACCTAGAGAACTTTGGTAAGATGTTGAGGGGGCGATCTTTGGTGATATTCTAAGATCTAGGTGATCTCAGGTAGGTGGAGATGGACTTCCATCTAGAGATTAGGTAGGTCGACATATCAGTGTCAGGGTAGGTTGAGTAGATCAGTGTTAGGATAGGTCGAGCAGATCAGAGACAGAGGCCACTTTGATGAGAGGGTACAACCATACTCACCTAGGCCTTGCTAGGAGGCAAGGAAGTCCACAACTTGGATGAGATTGATTGGTGAGAAACACTTTCCTCGGTAAGAGGGAGTGTTGAGTTTTGTTGTACCTCAGAAAGTGGTTCCCTTGTGGTTTGGGGCCTCTAACCACAAGAGAGAGATGTTGGTACTCTTGTACTTTGTACTTAATGTCTAATTTCACTTTGACTTAGAAGATTTAATTCAAAAGTGAAATTTGGTCATTTTAGCCTAAAGTGACTATAAATTCACTTTGTGGGTGAATTGGGGGACATAAAGTAAACTTAGGGAACTTAATCCAAAGTGGGTTTTGAGTTGAGATTATTGTGGGATGATCTCAACCATTGATTAGGGATGGCTTGGGATGATTCTAGCCATTCACTTTTCGGTTTTCTTATGATTTTCTCAAGGAGGGCGTAAGAGGCCTAAGGAGGCTCATTCATTCATTTTCTCACTTGGAGAGTTCGAGGAGGAGCATGAGGATGAGGTTGGAGGCACTGGAAGAGGGAAAATTGGGCGCTTCTATTCATGGAGGAGCTATGGGATCTTGAGACCCTATTATTTAGTGGTGATCACACTTGCTTGGAGGAGGGCATACTATAGGAGGAGGTTGCACACCTAGCAGGGAGGAGATACACATGGAGGATGTCAGATCTATTTGTTTCAATGGAGAGGTAGCACACAGGAGCACATTTTTGTGCAAGAGATTCTTCTTCAGAGCATCCAGGGTCAAGGGCGCTTCACTTGAGTGGATTTGGCAACAAGAGGAAGAGGTGCACTAGTCTTGGGCGCATTTCTCCCTGGTTCCTTTGGCGAGTCTCGAGAGGAGATTGCTTTGTATAATATTGTATTTCTTGTTGTATCTCATGCTTTAGACACCACTTATATATACTTCCATTCCAAACTAGTTTTCCCTGGTGGGGGTTTATCCAGGGTCATGTTGACCAAAAATACTTGTGTTCATTT
>ML785289.1:788209-807142 GCA_009831015.1 Picea engelmannii | reverse complement strand
AAGGCTCCAAAGATGATCGAACATTAGAACAAGAACTCACAGTAAACTTGTTCAAAAGATAATGAAGCCACCTTAACAAGAAGCATAATTCACTTGAAGTCTGATTCAACTTTTCATATTTAGACTTGGTATTCAACACCAAGTATACCCTGTAAGAGATGATGAAGTCCTTAAAGACTCAGAAGAAATCAAGAGTAAGCTTGATCTTAGAAAGGATCAGATGAAGAAACAACTTCCAAGACTGGGAGACAGATGCCATGAAAAGACTAGATCGTAGCTTCAAAAACTTCTACGAGATATGAAATCTCCTAGGAAGATTCCCTTGTTTCAGTAACAGAGAAGGAAGCCAGTCAGAAAGACTAGGATATGGATTCTTTTGTGAGACTAGAAGAGAAGTCAATATTGACTTCCAAGATTGATCTAACAGATCGAGCATGTTGTAGATGTACAAAACCTGATGTGTGTCCAAAGGATTCTCCCAGCAAGAGGGAGAAGACTATGACGAGACACTTACTCCAGTAATTGAAGAAATAATTCCAGTATTCATGAAGACAACCAGAACAACCATGATTCATATACAGTATGAGATGTAGGGGGAGAAATCCCCATATTGAAAATTGAGTGGTAGTTGGTGCAGTACATTAGTTGGGTCATGGAGATATGACTACAATAAAAGATAGAGTTACCTCGATGAAAGAAGAAGAGCTACATTCAGTATCAGTTACTGATTCACTCTTAGTTTTAGATGAAGATGTTTCCATGATGGAGTAGAGGAGTTACTCTCATATTTCAGCAGTCACAGTGAGAATGGAACAACCATTCTCAGCTTCAGAGCTGCTACAGGTGCAGAGTCCCATTTCTAGAAGGAACAATTGTAGAAAGAGGAGAGGACATACTCTCAAGTAGTGAGACAGATAGTTCTTTGCAGAGAGCTCATAGAGCTAGCACATGATTGTGCAGATTGAGATGCAAATGAGAAAGTGTACCAGATTGGTACAATGTAATGTGAAAACTTGGTTTGAAGTTGAACATAGAAAGACTCAGGTCTGCAGGTTGAAGAAGGATTTGTACAAGTTGAAGCAAGATCCTAGAGCTTGATATGGCAGAATTGGCAGTTTCCTAATGAGCTTGGGCTTTACCAAGAGTAAAGTTGATTCTAACCTTTACCTCAAGGTTATGAACGATGAGCAAATGATGTTGCTACTATATGTAGATGATGTATTCTTAACAAGTTGAAGAAAATCTCATCACAAATTGCAGAAGAAGCTCGCTACAGAGTTTGATGAAAGACCTAATGCATTATTACTTAGGTCTTGAAGTTTGGCAGAGCCCAGAGAAGATCTTCCTTAACCAAGGGAAGTATGCAGTTGAAATACTGAAGAGTTTTGATATGTTGGAGTGTAAATCCATGAACACACCCATGAAAACAAAGTTGAAGCTCCTAGTTGATACTTCGTCGAAATTTGTTGATGCTATGTTGTACAGTCAAATTATTGGTTCAGTAATGTATCTAATAGATACCATGCCAGATATATGTTTTTCTTTGAGTCAGTATCTTGTAGAACCCAGACGTGTTCACCTTGATGATGCAAAACATGTGATGAGATACCTTAAGGGTACGCTAGATTTTGGTCTCTCTTATACTATAAATCATTACTTTGGATTGTATGGATATACTGATTCAGATTGAGATGGAAGTGTTTCTGATAGAAAGAGCACTTCGGGATGTTTTTTCAGTCTGAGGTCAGCCATGACTTCATGGCAAAGTAGGAAGCAATCTGATGCAAAACATGTGATGAGATACCTTAAGGGTACGCTAGATTTTGGTTTCTCTTATACTATAGATCATTACTTTGGATTGTATGGATATACTGATTCAGATTGAGATGGAAGTGTTTCTGATAGAAAGAGCACTTTGGGATGTTTTTTCAGTCTGAGGTCAGCCATGAATTCATGGCAAAGTAGGAAGCAATCCAATATTTCTCTCACCACGACATCAACAAAATATATTGCAGCATGTTCCGCCAATGGTGAAGCCATATGGCCTCAGATGTTGTTGACGAATCTATTTGATCTGTAGATAGAAGCCACCGTGATCCTATGTGATAACCATAGTTGTATAAATATGATGTGCTCCATGATGAGTCGAAGCACATAGAGATCCAGTATCACTTCATTCGTGATATGGTGCAGAGAGGAGTCATAAATCTCCATTATGTTGACACGGATGAACATGTTGCTAATGTGTTGACCAAGCCTCTATCTCGTGTAAAGTTTAAGCAGTTTTGAGACAAGCTTGGGGTAGTTCGAAAGGACCTCCCTCTAAAGGGGGAGTAGTGTTGATACCAGCCTAGTGCTGAAGATTTCCAACTTCGTGCTGAAGATTTCCAGCTTCGTGTTGATGTTGTTGTGATGCCAGCCTAGTGCTAAAGATTTCCAGATTTGTGCTTATGTTGTTGTGATGCCAGCCTTGTGCTGAAGATTTCCATATTCGTGTTGATGTTGTTGAGATGCCAGCCTTCCAGCTTCGTGTTGATGTTGTTGTGATGCCAACCTAATGCTGAAGATCTCCATCTTCATGCTGATGTTGTTGAGATGCCAACTTCGTGCTGAAGATTTCCAGCTTCGTGTTGATGTTGTTGAGATGCCAGCTTTGTGCTGAATATTTCCAGCCTAGTGTTGATTTTGATGATGCCCCAGCCTTCGTGTTGTGATGTTGTTGTTGATGATGTTGTATCAACCTTGTGTTGTTATTGATGATGACGATGTATTAGTGTTATACTAATCCATGTTGATGCAGATGATGATGATGCCATTCCAGCTCATTGTCGTGGATGATGATATTGATGATGAGAAAAACTTTCGATGATTTATAGATATGCCAGTCAGTGTTCCAAATGTTGTTGATGTTGCTACCCTCTCTCTCTCCTGATGATGTTGTAGAATACCCTTCTTGTTAAGGGGAAGTGTTGAAATATTGTAACTGCAAAGTGTATTCTATTTATTATTGAGTTATTATTCATTAAATCAATTCCCTTTTGTGGACTGATCATGTCGGGCCTTGTACATGACCAAATCCCCTTTTGTGGATTGGTTAAGCCCTAATTTTATTATGCAAATTAAGAAGTCGGCTCCTAGGCCTAATTAAAGTGGTTTTAACCACTAAGAAGGCAAGTAGGCCCTGTCCAGTGAAGATACACCTTTCCAGCACCTGCCAGCCAATATAAATAAAGGAAGTCAGCGCCTCATTATCTCACTCACTCATTCACTCATCAAGTGCACAAGTTTAGTTTCTACAATTGGGAGAAGAAGGAAGAGAGAGGCGAATTGCTCAGTGTTGAATATTCTCTAGTGTTTTGGTTTATTGTCTTGGCATTGTATTGGCTATCTATATTAAGGATGTTTTTTTGGGGGTTTCTCCCCCATGAGGGTTTCCTATGATAAATGTTGTGTATATTGTGATTGTGTTTCTCTCAATGATCCTACCTATGTTATTATTATCTAGTAAATTGAAAAGAAACCTAATAATAGCTCAAAACTTAACACCAAATCTATCTCTGTGAGACTTCTGAATAATTCTTCTCTTTTCACTATGGCTCTGTTGCATGCTTGGACAATGTTACTCAAATTCTTGATCTTTTCTTTCCAACAGGATTCAGCTGTTTAATTCGACTTGGAGAAGGCAAATCCTCTTCTCTCCATTTCAATTCTGTCATGTTTGAGGCTTTTATCCCAAATGGTAAAACAACATCGGTGTAGAATCCTCCTCCATTCTTTAAATCAACATGGAGATATTCATGAAATGCATGTGTGCTTGAACCGAAAGAAACAATAGTTTTTGATACCTCCCATGCTTCTATCATGGGTCGGGATCCTTATCATCCAATATATCCATGACCTTCAAGTCAGCATAATTCTTGACCCCATCAAGATCAACTTCCATTTGCTCTAGTCTGTTGATTGGGAAAATGTGCGAATAATTCACCAACAACAACAAGATCGGTGAGTATACCAAGTTCGACTGTCCCGTGAACTTCCACGATTTCTTTGGTAGGGATGTGAACATCCAATCCCAGATCAAGCATGGCTTCCCACACCTCACATCCTCCAATTAGTGCATGCAACTTGAATTCCTTTCCCGACCCTCTTCTATCGATGCAGTGTAGGGGTCTATCAAGTGTTTCTACAGGTGATCCTAGTAACCATGCAAGTACCTCTCTTAGATTGTCCATAGATCACTCTTCATTCAGTATCTGCATGAACATTTTCAATGATCCGTGTACTTCATCTTCTACCGATGGTGCTGACAAGTTTAGGCATCGACTCGATGGTCAGATTATAGATGACAAGATATCTTCCACCTTCGCAGCTATGATGTCCCATGCACAGACAATTTCCTGCATAACCTCCACTGCATCACACAAATAGCCTTTCTTCTTAATTGCATAATTTTCAGCCGTACAGATAGGTCCCTAATCGATGGATCCCACATCTGCACCAATCTTAGCCCCACTCCTAGTGACAATATTAATGCCTATGTATCCACAACTTATTGAATCGTTGGATTCTAGGCTCAAAATTCACCATGTTAGCACTACACTGCCTCCTATCTCATGCCTCCCATTTCTCAATCGGCTCCAGACAATCCTCAATATTATGCATGATATTCCTCCAGTGCTTGTACTGAGGCTGGTGAGGTTGTGAACAATTTATTTTTATATGCCCCACATCATTACAATTTTAACACAGTGGTGGAGGATGATTCACATCATTTCGCAATGTCTCATTGTCTTGTTTATGATCCTAGCCCCAATGGACTCAACCAAAAATAGATTCTTCTCAAACCGCTATGATATGCAAATAATGCATGACAGTCCTCTATATGGTGGGTGTTTACCCTGTAGAAGTCACAATGTACAACTTTCATAGTGCTACTGTAATTTTTGAAGTAGCCAACAATGGTGGGGATCATGACTAGGATTTAGGCATATCTCGCAGGTCTTGACATCCATATTTCCCACAAACAAGTTAGCCACAACATCAATGTATATCTCTGAACCATGGCACAATCATTCTGCAAATGGCCTTTTGTTTTGTAGATCATACACCACACCACCTCCCTTACACTCTGCTTCACTTTCACTAATTGTTGGATCCACTCAAACAAAGCTATTAGCTAATACTAGAACTAGGCCAATCCTAGAGCCAACCCTGGAATGGATGCTTTGGCCAATTTTGTAGCCAATCCGTTGATGGACTTCAACCGCATAGAAAATTCTAAAGCTTCCCTCTACATCGTTAGTCATTGTAACAACGGTGTCTATAGGTGAGGTAACAAACCACCGATGAATTGTTTCTTATGTTGATCCTCTTCGATTGTGCAACTAAAGCATCTCATTAGATCCTAGAACCACTAGTCATACTCCTAGAAGTTTTCCCTAACCTTACTTCTTTATTTTCTTCAACTCTGCGATACTCTGTTGCTGTTGAATTATTTCACAAAATTGGCCCGTCGCTAAACCAAAGTCACTCCATGATGAGCATGAGCACTTTACTTTCATTTCATATACCACTACAACACTCTCGCTCACATAGTAGTTTGGAAATTCACCAAACAAATCACATCTATCATCCTCTCTGCATTCTAGATTGCATCACAAAGGAACCAATGCTTCTCTGCGTCTTCAACGCCTCTACCATGGATTAGAGGGAGCCACAAAAAATAATCATTTAGCTTTGTCATCATCCTTGTCTAGTGATTTTGAACCGCCACAAATCCTAGAGGTCCCAACTGTTGTATGACTAGAGCAACTCCTACAACTACACTCATAAAACTAGACAATACTAAGGAAAAATTCTAATTACCTCTAGCGCTCACACTTACACTATTCAAAGCCACAGTAGCAGGTGTGCACTAACTGCCAATCACACACAATTGTGCTATGTGCAACAACAATCACTAGATTCTGACAAAGATCAAAAGGTGTAGGGGGTAGGACATACGATGGATTGGTATCACTATCATTCCGCTTTGCCTTCTCGGTGGCATGGCTCCCCGCAATGTTAGAATTCAAGAACAATGTATACTCAAATGTATCTTCAAATGCATCTTCTTCATTTTGCTTTTCCATGGCTTCACAGTTACTTTTGGGTGAGCAAGCTCGACCAACATCTCTATGCTTGTTGTCCAAGTATTTTCATCCCCTATGTCATCATGCATGTGCCATCTCAACTCCTCATGAGTTCCACGATCATCATCTTTATCAACAAAGGAAAGGCCTACCTATCAAAGTTACCAGGCGTTAAGGAAACTAACCTTTTGGGAACTTAGGTAATTTTATTTCTATCTAGTTTTGGTTTGGTTGGGTTGGGTTGGGTTTGGGCTCTGGGGACATATCATGAAAATAGTCAGAGTCCTGGACCTTCCATCCCCTTTTCAAGGGGTCGATTAGAAGTACACTCATCCAATCCCTCAAATGTGCTTTTCTTCGTATTTCTATCTAGTTCATGATAGATATTCTCTCGATCTAAAGAAAGAGATAGATCTTCTCTCAAAATATGGCTTTGATCTTATGTTGAATATGATGTATAAATCTTGGATCTTATGTTGAATCTGATGCATAACTTTTGGACCTTATATTTCATATGATGCATGAGGTATTGGTTTAATGGAAGCGTAATTACATCTATAAAGAAGGAAGTATTTCGAAAGAATGACCTGAGCAGATAAATATCTGTATGAAAGTATTTCAAGAGAAATATTTGTAGCTTGATGAAAGGGCCTGAGGTAAATGACTTTCTAAATCCTTGGATCTTATATTGAATATGATGCATAGCTGATAAGGCCATTCTTTCTTTGAAGGACCGATTTAGGGGCAATGAAAGGGCCTGAGGTAAATGGCTTTCAAAATCCTTGGATCTTCTGTTTCATCAGTTCCTTTACTTATCTCAGTTAATTCCACCCTTTCTCTTTGATCAGTGCCCCTCCTTCTCTTAGCTCATGAGGCAAGCTAGGTAAGGGCAAGGTTTGACTATTGAGGTATGGGCCATAAATCTATATATAAGGCTAATGACCTAGTTGCTCTAACGATGTTTTACTATATCTCTCTAGTTCATGTCCTTGACTTTCCTGCTCTAGCTCAACAAGGGCAAGGGCATGCTCTAGTGGTAACTAGGAAAGGGTAACTAGCTCAGTCTACCTGCTCTAGTTTAGGCCCGATAACTAGCCATGTCTTAAGAAAGGATTTGAGCTACGGGACGAGGCTTGTTCTTAAGGAAAACTAGTTAATACCTAGCCATGTCTTAAGAAAGGAGTTGAGTTATGGGAAGAGGCTTGTGCTTTGGGAACCAATAACTAGACCCCTTTCCCTTTGACGTTCTACCTAGGGATGGTAGTAAGTTCATGAGCCTGCCTCGAGCTTTCCCCACCCCATGCTTTCTAGAAAATTATGCTTTAACAGGATCAATAATTACATATATAGAGTGTAGAAGGGATGGGGATGGACAACATCAAGTCACCCCCATCTATCAAGGCCCCCCACCCCATAGTGGATTTAGATTTAGTATAGATAGGCCTACCGGTTGAGGCCCTATTGGTAGAGGAACTATAGTCTCAGATATAAATCTATTTAGGGAGGTCGACTATAGTTGGCGCTCCCCCGAACCTATATAAAGATCTGGGGAGGGGGAGGGATAACTCCGACCGAGGAGGGAGCTACTTTACTTCCTTTCCCTTGCAGAATAAGATGATCTAGTCTTTTGAAGGCTAAAGGTCTTGAGGCTAGCTCGGGAGATAAGTCGTTTGCTCTCTATCTAGTGCCAACCATCTAGTCGTTTGATCTATGGCTCCTATATACATAGGGTCCCCATAGTGGCGATGGGGTCTTTGGCCTATAGAGAAGAGAGAGTTGGGGGATCACCAATGTGGCTTAATAGCTAGAATGGTGTTGAGAGGATTGAAGCCATGATATATGGGAATTTCTAAATTGGTTTAGTCATTAAAAAAGTATATTTTTTTAATGCGTAAAATTATCTTCTCCTAAAATTGCTTGTAGGCTAAATGTTTCCCTCTTGTATTTAGAGGATTACATTCGAGATATCTTCTATGTGTACCTACACTAGATGACCTACTTTATGTGTTTGCACTTTTTAGTCCTATTGACCTACTTTATGTGTTTGTGAGATTTTAACTGTCGTGGGGTAATATCACCACCCTGCTTAACCATCAGACCAAGACTCTAATTACCAAATCCAAACATAATATAGCTTAAAGGTTTAATTCCAACAATGGTGAGGAAGATTCACACTTTATGGTTTGCCATATACTCCTTGTGCTATTCATTTTAGAGTTCGTCATTTGCATATGTTGGTTTGGGTTATGTCCCTAATAATTATAGATTAGTCAAAGTCGATGACTTAGATGGTTTATGTGTAAAGAAGATCTTAAGCATATTTTTAATGATTGTAAGTTTGCCAAGTACTTTTAGCGTCATATCAACNATAGTGGCGATGGGGTCTTTGGCCTATAGAGAAGAGAGAGTTGGGGGATCACCAATGTGGCTTAATAGCTAGAATGGTGTTGAGAGGATTGAAGCCATGATATATGGGAATTTCTAAATTGGTTTAGTCATTAAAAAAGTATAATTTTTTAATGCGTAAAATTATCTTCTCCTCAACTTGCTTGTAGGCTAAATGTTTTCCTCTTGGATTTAGAGGATTACATTCGAGATATCTTCTATGTGTACCTACACTAGATGACCTACTTTATGTGTTTGCACCTTTTAGTCCTATTGACCTACTTTATGTGTTTGCGAGATTTTAACTGTCGTGGGGTAATATCACCACCCTGCTTAACCATCAGACCAAGAATCTAATTACTAAATCCAAACATAATATAGCTTAAAGGTTTAATTCCAACAATGGTGAGGAAGATTCACACTTTATGGTTTGCCATATACTCCTTGTGCTATTCATTTTAGAGTTCGTCGTTTGCATATGTTGGTTTGGGTTATGTCCCTAATAATTATAGATTAGTCAAAGTCGATGACTTAGATGGTTTATGTGTAAAGAAGATCTTAAGCATATTTTTAATGATTGTAAGTTTGCCAAGTACTTTTAGCGTCATATCAACAATTAGGTTCTAGGGTGTTTTTTTGCGAGCCTATACATTGGAGGGATAATCCCACTCAATTTATGATTGTTTTGCCTTGACCCATGTCTATATGGATCCAAGTGTTTTTTTCGAGCCTATACATTGGAGGGATAATCCACTCAATTTATGATTGTTTTGCCTTGACCCACGTCTATATGGATCCAAATCTTACTAATATCTATGCTTTTCTCTCTTTCTTCTTTATGCAAATAATCTTGTTAATGCCATGGAAAACCTAAAGGAGAAAAATCAAAAGCTGAGTAAAGCTACTTAAGAAAATAAAGACCTAAAATAAGACAATATTTGAGTGTGGATTGACTTGTTCTACATCCTTGGTCATCAAGGAGTTTGCTTTAGCAATCATTCTCAATCCATCAAACCTTTTGGATTATTGTCATGGATTTCATCTTTTCAGGAATTCTTAGATTTGTGTTTATGGTGAAATTTACTTTTGATTTACCAATTCATTATTCTAAACTTTGCCTTTTTTGCTTTGATCTATTTTTATATATATACATTACTTCAAAAATGCATTGTTATCACTATGTTTAACTGTGATTGGTCTACCTCTTCCTAATATTTTCTACCTTGTTTGCTACTATCCTTTATATTTTGAATGCCCAATCAAACTTTTGTAGCAACTTGTTTCAAGACATATGAACATGTAAAGAAAACTTTGAACTCAACACTCTTTTGCTAGAAAGTTTTCACCACCAATCCAAGTCACTCCCTAACGACTTAGTCAAAATGTTTACAACCTACAATTTTGGATTATTGTCACGGATTTCGTCTTTTCAGGAATTCTTAGATTTGTGTTTATGGTGAAATTTACTTTTGATATATTTTTTTTAGTAGTGAAGGTGTAATCAACGTCCATAACTAGGGATAGCGAAGTACACCATAACTAGGTCCATAACTAGGTGAATGTCGAATTTATCTCTATGGGTAAAATTTACTAGGGATAGCGAAGTACACCATAACTAGGTGAATGTCGAATTTATTTCTATGGGTAAAATTACTAAAGATAGCGAAGTACACCATAACTAGGTGAATGTCGAATTTATTTCTATGGGTAAAATTTACTAGGGATAGCGAAGCACACCATAACTAGGTCCACAGTGAATGTCGAATTTATTTCTATGGGTAAAGAGATAGTGCCATGTGAGAAATCATAACTATGGGAGAGAGAAAATTTGATTCTGCAACACCTTACCTTTGTTTGTTTTATTTTTTTTTCGTTGATGATTTTTCACATAAGATGCGAACCATTTTTTAAATGAGTTTGAAATGTTTATTCCTTTCGTACTAAAGAGGGGGTTCAAAGGCAACACTCGTGGCTTTTCAAATAAGGAAGGATAACAATTGAAGGGTTATCCTTTTCAAATAAGGATAACATTATGGTTTCTAAGTTGAGGATAAACATTTCATTTTCATATAACCATTTGAAGGGTAAACATTTCATTTTCATTTAACCATTTCAAATAAGGATAAACATTTCATTTTCATATAACCATTAAAGGTGGTGGGTGTTAGAGTTGTTTTATTAGATTTTATTTTCATATAATTTCATTTAACTATTTCAAATAAGGATAAGTTTGTATTATGGGATAAACATTTCATTTTCATATAACCATTAAAGGTGGTGGGTGTTAGAGTTGTTTTATTAGATTTTATTTTCATATAATCATTAAAGGTGGGTGTTAGAGTTATTTTATTAGATTTCATTTTCATATAACCTTTGAAGGTGGGTGTTAGTTATTTTATTAGAAGTGACGTGATGATGTAGTAAATGTTAGTCACATGTCATAAACTATGATAATTAGACTCAAAGGTGGGTGTTAGTTATTTTCATATATAACTAAGAGTTATTTTATTAGATTTCATTTTCATTTTGTAGTGAATATTAATCACATGTCATAAACTATGATAATTAGACTCAAAGGTGGGTGTTAGTTATTTTCATATATAACCAAGAGTTATTTTATTAGATTTCATTTTCATTTTGTAGTGAATGTTAGTCACATGTCATAAACTATGAAGGTGGGTGTTAGTTATTTTCATATATAACCAAGAGTTATTTTATTAGATTTCATTTTCATTTTGCAGTGAATGTTAGTCACATGTCATAAACTATGATAATTAGAATCATATCTTTGATGTTTATTTATTTTGATAAAACAATAATATTTTTTTCTACATTGGTGGAAGGGGCCTAAAAGTGCAAATACGACTCTCCCACGTGCCAGGAATAAATTATAAACGATGGTTTATCAAATTAAGGAGAGAAAAACACATCATTGGTTGGAGATGTGTTTTTTTTATAAGTTGTGATTTTATCATGGTTTTATCAAACAAGAGAAAAACACATCAGTTTTCGTTATAAAGTCGTTGATGTACATAGGTGATTTTATCATGGTTTTATCAAATGAGAGAAAAACACATCAGTTTTCGTTATAAAGTCATTGATGTACATATGTGATGTTATCATGGTTTTTGAAATCTTTTTATAGTATGTGAATTTGATATAAAAAAAAAATACATTGTATTGAAATTTAAGAAAACATTTTTATTCTTATTTTATTTTTGTTTTGTAATAAAATTATATATATTAAAATTTAAAATTCAATTAAGATCTTCAAATTATAATTAAAAAATGGAAATAACATTGTTTTTCAAGTTGATAGTCTATTTTATCACGGTGTTTAAAGCATTGAGTAAAAGTTTCCACAAAATACATATGGCAGAGTAGTGGGATCTATGCTCCTCTTCTGAAAAACTGACTGTCTTTTGAATACTAAAGATGTTGGTACAACCAGTCCAAAAGGAACTACTATTTTTCCATTTGAAAATGGCTACAAAAATGTGCAAAATTAACAAAAAATTGCAATTCATTGAAAAACCTGACTAATGATTTTGGAAAACCGCTAGATCCTCTAGTGGATCTGCTGGATGCATCATTGGATTCACCTCTAGATGATGAATTCTTCAGCTGGATTCAGCCAGACTGGAACTAGTGCTGGCGCGGGAGGAGCCAAGGGGTGTTCATTGCTAGCAGTCGAATGGAAGGTTGAAGGGACCCTTGACCCAATTGAGTCATTAGAATTCACTGGTTGTTGAGGATGATTTAAAAGATTTGCCAATTGTTGTGCAACTTCTCCAATTTGCCTTGTATTTTTGTTAATTTCTCGAAGTGCAATTGCAAGTTTTTGATTGTGCCGAAGTTCTTGCTGGTGCAGTTGAGCCTACAGATTAGCCAATTCATCTCGCAACCTCTGGTTTTCTCGTTGAAATTCTCTAAGCCTAGCGTTTGTTTGCTCTTCTGCGCGTCTAACGTCCACACGCAGTGAGCGAAACTTCTCTTGAAGTTCCTCTGAGATGCACGTTGGGAAAGAGCAAGGAGCTCTAGATCTTCTCCACATGTTGGCGAGATGGCACATGATCGGGATGGTCTGAAAATCATTATTGAAGTCAAGAATGCAGACGAGATACGTAGGGTAAGAAATCAGACCGTGATGCAAGAGGAGCGCCCTGTGTTTCTTTGTAGTGGCGCTGAGAGCAAGTAGGATAAGCCATAATTGTGAGGGAAGAATTATCGTCGTACACTTGATGGAACAAGGAACCAGAACCACCCACGAGCCGACTGGAGTTCGCACAAGGATGAGCGAGGGAGGTGACACCATGGGAGTAAGGTAGGGCGTCATAGAGTATGAGTGAAGCATCGTGAGTTTAATAGGGAGGACAAGAAGCTGAGGGGGTGGTATAGGGAGGAGGAAGGGGGTCACATGGCCAAGAGGAGGGAGTTGTGTGCCAAGAGNGGAAGGGAGGTGGGGGGGGGTGGGGTAGAACTAAGTTAGAGTTCAAAACTTGTGGTGGATGTTAAGGGAGCCAGGCATGCGAGAAAATTTGATTAATAAAGAGTTGGCCATGTTCTAAGGATTTTGTTGATTTAGTTAAGCGATCAACTTCTGTATTTTGAGAACGGAGGATGTGAAAGTAGTGGATTATGAGAAAGAGATGTTTCAAAGAATTAATTTGTGTGCGAAGACCAGTGGAGGGCTGAGTGGCAATGGTTGAAAGTCCAAGTAGTTCCCTTATAACTATCTCAAAGTCACCTATCACCGTGAGGGATTAAATGCTTCTTGAGTGTGCAATTTGGAGACCCATGTACACTGCTAGAGTTTTTGCTTTATTATTAGTGTTTTTTCGCGAACCCCGGGAAAAATTTGCAACCTTTTGTCCATCGGAGTCAAAGATGACTCTCCCTACACCTGTCGCCCCTAATGTTGGGAATATTATAATGTGTAAAAGATATAATTCAACCAATTTTTTTTTAGGAAAAAAGATATTTCTAATATTTAAAATTTGTTTATTTTTAATTTTTTAAGATGTTTGTTTATTTCCTCTTCCATAATTCATGTTGTAGAGAAAATATGTAGGTAGAGTTAGGGTTTTTAAGTCTTTATTATATATTTCTTTTATTTAGCTCACAATCCACAATTACAATATAAATGTTGTAAATTTTTTTCAATAGTGTAAAAATATTTTTTCAATGAAAAAGATTTATTAAATTTTTTAAACTACATTATATTATAATAAATGTTTGTAAATTTTTTGTAAAAATATTTTTGAATGAAAAAAGATTTATTAAATTTTCAAACTACATTATATTAAAATAAATGTTGTAATTTTTTTTCAATAGTGTAAAAATATTTTTTCAATGGAAAATATTTATTAAATTTTTAAAACTACATTATATTATAAGTGTATTAATGTTAATAATGAAATATATTTTAATTTTAATTTTGAGTATAAAAAAAGTGGAATGTACAAATACTTTTTTCAATGAAAAAACTTTATTAAATTTTTGAATCAAAAAACTTTATTAAATTTTTGAATCTACATTATATTATTGTATTGCAAAAGATTTATTAAATTTTTGAAACTACATTATATTTTAAATGTAGTAATGTTTTTTTTTTGTTTGTTAATTTGTCCGAACCTTCTTGGCAACGGGATTAAACTTTGGCTTGAGAAACCGCAACTCAGGGACATCTAAGCTGTCAAAGTCACCAACCCTTAACATGGTTGGATTTTTTGTCCCCGCAGGTTTCGAACCAGTGACTTTTCAACACGGAGTGGCTTAACAACACACTCCGTCATCGACTGTCCTACACCTCGGGGACTTAAATGTTGTAATGTTAATAATGAAATATATTTTAATTTTAATTTGCAAAAGATGTATTAGATTTTTGAAACTACATTATATTATAAGTGTTGTAATGCTTTTTTTTGTAAATAAAAAGAGGGGTAGATCCTATTATAGCATATCACATACAAAAATAACACCTGTCTCTAGGCTGCCAACTGTTCTGCTGAATTAGTGAAAATCAGGACAGTCGGCAGCCTTGGATGTTCATGTCTAAAAAAGGCGGTCCGTCGTCTACCTTGCCAAGAGGAAACTAGGGCAGGTGGCGGCCTATAGTCTTTACATTAACCATTAAAACTAGAATTAAAACTAGACTGGACTTGGAATTGAACCAAAAAGAGTTTAGAATGACACCTAACCAGAACCAGAAAGAACTCCAAGCCATGCAATTACCCGTTAGCACCAGAAGTATCTTCGCCAAGGTCTTCGTTGTGTGGTCCGTTTCGAGTCAGCAGGGCAAAAGGTCTTGCACACGTAGAACATTTTTCCCCGCTGGCGCATTGGAGAATGTTTCATACAACATATCGATGCATTGGTGCATGAGTGTGCCACAGTGAACCTGATCTTCTCAGATCAAACACTAAATCCAATTGTTCCAGGTGGAAGAAGGGTGGAGGGGCACGCCATGGTTCCGGTACAATCGAGATAGGAGGTGGTGCAAAGACCTCACCACCTTCCCTCTTCGTGCCACCTGGACCCTCCACAGCGTCACCTATAGCAGCCCACACTCTGTCATGTGCTCCATCCTTGTGCTCTGTCATTGCACGCCATCCCTGTGCGCCTTCCTCCTTCCCGGGGTCCCCGTCCCTCACTGCGACACTGGAAGGATCGTAGTCCTCTGGAAGTAGAGCATCCTGAGAGGCCATGTGGAGGAATTCCTCCTCGATGATGAAAATGTGGACCTCTTTTATTTTCGCCTCCATGGTGTCGGTGTCGTGGTGAGTCGCAATGGCTGGCTTAGTGTCTTCCGCAAAGAATTTTCTTGGGGGTTGCCAATTCTCTACCACAGTGAAGAGAAGGGACTCCAGAGGGATCTGAATGGGTTCCTCCAGGATGACTTTCTCCATCCTCCCTCCACGTGTTGCCTAAATTCGCTAAGTGCAGGCTATGGAGATGCCCGCTCTAGCATTTGTTGCCTCCTTTGTCATGCTGCTAGACTATGCCAGGCAGGGCTGCGACGCAGCTTGACTCTCTCCTGTGGCATCGAGAAGGTAATGTGGATGACAAGCTTGCAAGAGGTTATGCAATGGCTGCACCAGAGCATTGAGTTTCTTTCCTGGTGTAGGTCAAGGGCGAAATGGTGAAGGCTAGTGCATTGTTGGGTGGTAATGAGTAAGGGCGACATGACTACTTCCATTATCGCCCCCCAACCATTGAATTTCCTTGTCGTCACTCTGCTCACGCGAGGGAGCCATCCTTCGGCTCTTGACAAGCAATTAAGGCAGGCTCCCATTATTAATGGAGAAGGGATGGAAACCAACCATATTTATGGCTTGGCTCGGGTTGATGTTATGTGACCCTTGTGTGCTCCCATCTGAGGATAAGTGTTGTAATGTTAATAATGAAATATATTTTAATTTTAATTTTTTTTCAATGAAAAAACTTTATTAAATTTTTGAATCTACATTATAATAATAATAATAATAATAATCCATTTTTAAGGTCATGACCAAGCCAGACACCTAATTGGTGTATGAGACCCCCTTGTTTATGGGACAAGGGACCCCCTCCGCCCAACGATTTGACTAGTAAAGTCTACAGAGGTATACATACCCTACCCCCCTCTGGATTTGAACTTGTGACCTCTTAAGAGGAAACACATGTTCTTAACCATTAGGCCCACTTAGGCTGTATATTTATTGGATTGCAAAAGATTTATTAAATTTTTGAAAACTTTATTAAATTTTTGAATCTACATTATATTATTGTATTTCAAAAGATTTATTAAATTTTTGAAACTACATTATATTTTAAATGTTATAATGTTAATAATGAAATATATTTTAACTTTAATTTGCAAAAGATTTATTAAATTTTTGAAACTACATTATATTATAAATGTTGTAATGTTAATAATGAAATATATTTTAATTTTGAGTATAACAAAAGTGGAATGTACAAATACTTTTTCAATGAAAAAACTTTATTAAATTTTTGAATCTACATTATATTATTGTATTGCAACGTTTTTATGACATTTTTTGGTTTGTTTTTATGACATTTTTTGGTTTCTAACTCTTTATTCAATATTTTGTATTTTGTTTATTTAGCTCACAACCAAACAATTATAATATAAATGTTGTAATGTTAATAATGAAATATATCTTAAATGTTGTAATGTTAGTAATGAAATATATCTTAATTTTTATTTTCTTTAAAACATAACAAATATGAACAAACCATTATAATATAAATGTTGTAATGTTAGTAATGAAATATATCTTAAACACTCGGATGGGGTGCCACCTGGCGCGATGAGGAGGAAAGATGGACCGGATCAAGGGGGGGAGTTATTATCCTCGGCCGCCACCCCCTATGCATTCATTTACCATGGCTCACACCACGTAGACATTTAAGTTAGTGCACCTGGCTGAGCTCTTGGGTGAGCGATCCAACTAGGCTTTTGGTACTAAGTTGCTGCAAAGGTCCCTGTCGGCCTTCAATGGCGATGGGAGGGGTCACTTCGGGCTCTCATGGCATTAAGAGCAACCTTGGTACGCGGCTCAATTCATTCCTCACCTGGTACACAACTCAATTCATTCCTCTTCTCGCAGAGCACTTCGGCTTTCATGGTTTTTTCGGCATCATCACTCTAACCCTTTGCGTCCTCCTAGCCTCAACTCGCCTCCTACGAACCAGGAATATCCATTCTGCTCTGCTTTGCTTGGGCTCCTCCATCTCCATCTACTGCATCCTGCCTCTTCCCACAACCTCCCTTCACCCCCTCCACCTCCCCCCGGTCCCCCCTACCGTGCCACGAGAGCGTGAAAAGACGAAGAGGGGCGCTAGGAAAACTAACGCCCTCTCTCGGGCTACCAAGCTCGCTGCCTCCCAAAGAGCTCTCATAGCTCACTTTGGTCATCCCCGCCACTCTACCTTGAGCAATCAGTCTGCCTTGCTTTAGTCTCCGGAGACGCGCAAGGTGAAATTGGAAACAACGTCCTCCACGACGCAATTTCCCTAGTCGCCACCTCTGCCTTTGCATCACAGTCCCAATATAGTGAAAGAGGAGGCACCAGCTCCACCTCTGCATTACAACTCCAACATAGTGATAGAGGAAGTGCCACCTCCGGTTTTGCATTACAATACAAACAAAGTGAAAGAGGAGGTGTCACCCTTGGGTGAGCGCCCCCCCTCAACCACCCACCTTCTCGCCCCCCAAGTTGTCAATCCAAGATAGACCCACTTTGGTGACGGAAGCTGCCAAGTGGAGGAGGAGATCCCTCCAAGTTGGCAGCTGGAAAGCACAGAAAAGGAAAAAACTACAGTTGGCAACGACGAGACAAAGAAGGGAGAACAAGCTCCACACTTTGCCAACCACCTCGCAGAAGAGCATCTTGAGCTCCTCTTCGGTATTAGGCAGCGACATGATGACCAGATGCATAGCCAAAGCGTCATCAGTCAAAGACTGGAAATTCTGCTTGAGGCACTCATGGACGCTCCAACGCAAGCCCGGTGCCCAACTTGCAAACAACGGTTCACTCCAGCTTACACCATCCATGGACAACTAGGTTCTGCCATGGAGTGAAGCGACTCACCCCAAGTTACAGTCTTTTGTTTATTTCAGTTATAGCATCGATGGTCTAATTTACCACGATGACAAGCCAGATTTTGCTCATTTTGTCAGTATATTTAGATCAGTAATGGTGTCTCTGTATATGGCTAGCCTTAGATTAGGAAGACGAAACTAGGTTCCTACAAACATTTGCAATGTTTTGTTTAATTTTTATATAATTTCTTACAGTCATGAACAACGGATATAATATAAGGTCTCTCTTTATTTACAAAAAAAAAATGAAATATATCTTAAACATTAGTAACCAAGTGTCACTATATTGTGGACAACGGATATAATATAAGGTCTCTTTTTATTTAAAAAAGAAAAATGAAATATATCTTAAACGTTAATAATCAATTATCTGTATTGTGGACAACGGATATAATATAAGGTCTCTTTTTATTTAAAAAAAAAATGAAATATGTCTTAAATTATGTAATATTAATAATGAAATATAATTTTATTTTTATTTTGTTTAAAACATAACAAAAATAAAATATACATATAAATTTTTATTAACAAAAATTTATTTGATTTTTGAAACTATATTATATTATAATATTTTTATGACATTTTTTTAGTTTCACATTATATATTATAATAAATTTTGTAATATTAATAATAAAATATATCTTAATTTTTATTTTGTTTAAAACATAACAAAAATAAAATGTACATATAATTTTTTAATCAACAAAATTTTATTTGATTTTTGAAACTACATTATATTATAATTTTTTATGACATTTTTTTAGTTTTACACATTATATATTATAATGTTTTTGGATCGTTGTTGTA
>ML785289.1:772201-788103 GCA_009831015.1 Picea engelmannii | reverse complement strand
TTATCAATTAAATAAATGTTTTTATTTTTTGAGTAGGATATGTATACCTACCATTCAAATGGTGGACGAAGAGCTTTCCTTATCCATAAATAAGGGGGTCTCATACACTAATTTGGTGTCTGGTTTGGGCTAGTAAAAATATATTATTATTATTATTATTACTACATTAATTATAGAATAATTTTTTTTGCTAGTTTGTCTGTGATCTGCGGGGACTACTTACTCTACACCAACCCTTAACATGGTTAGATTTTGTCCCCACAAATTTTGAACCAATAACATCACGGAATACCTTAACAACACACTCCTTTTACTGACTATCCTACATCTAGAAAACCTCAAATTTTAGATTTTAAAAATATAAGTTTTTCAAATAAAAAATAAATTATATAAAAATAAACAATCAAATAATAAACATAATCAAATAAAACTTATTTATTAAATTGTTTTTAACATAAAATAAATGGATGATAATTATTCCTCCCACGCTGAAGAAAGAACCCAATGGAAGAGAAAGAAGGAGCTTAGATTAAGGACGGACACTTATCACTTATCACTTCTTTTTAGGGTCTCCGGAAAGGCACAAGTGAGGGGGCCTACCATCCTTGCCGCCTCCTTCTGTGATGAAGGTCAATTAAGAATTAACCTTCGCCCAGAAGCCAACGCAAACCTATATTTGTTTGATTATCCCCACCACAAGCTATGCCTGTTGCGTCTATAAAGCATCGCATTATATATTGAAATTCCTTGGTCGGTCTCCCCCGTCACTTTCGCTCCCAGAGTTGGGTTGGAAACGATATTGAAAAAAGGTGTCCCGGTGCCTTTAATTCCCGACCCCTTGCGAATCGGTGCCTTTGGAAAAACAAATTTGATTATTTATGAACGAACGTATCGAGAGAGATCAGGTCAGGTTCAGCGATCCAGAAACTTACCACCCCGGCTGGGAGGAAGAAGTGGCTGGGTGGGACTGCAATAATAGAGAAAGACTGGCTTTTATGTTTATGCTAGTAGGCATCTTGAATGAATTAACCCGGGAACACTTATATACGTTTTTATTAAATTTTATATTTTTATATTTATATTATTAAATAAATATTAAAAAAAAAAATTAAAATATATTTTTATTAAATGATGATTCTTTCCAATTTTGTTTATATAAAAGTATTAAAAAAAGCTTTTCAAAATTACCATAATTTTTTTTTTATTAATTCAATAAATATATTTATATTATTAATTTTTAAATTAATATATTTATATTATTAATTAAAAATATTTTTAATTTTTATTAATTCAATAAATATTTAAATTTTATATTTATATATTTATATTTAAATTTTATATTTATATATTTATATTGTTAAATAATATTTTTTTATTTTATTTTAAAAATGTTTTTTATTAAATTTTATATTAATATATTTATATTGTTAAATAATTTTTTTTTTTAATTTTAAAAATAAACTTTACATATGAATTATATTTTAGAGCAAATAATTTGGATATCATTAAAAATAGAATTAAAATAATTTTTAATCAACAAAATAAAAATAATATAAAAATAATTTTTAGTTTTGAGATATTAAAATTTCTAGTTTTTTTTTTTTAAATATATGGTATTATAAAACTAAGATTGAATTGGTCTATTAAAATGATGATTACTTGCGATTGGAGATTAGGAAAGTTGTTGGTGTGACAAATACTTTGAAAATTAGATCTAATATGGATATAAGTTGAACAATCTAAGAAAAAGTGGTTTTCATCTTTAACCTTCTTAGTATCACAAAGGTAACACATTCTTTCATCTCAAATTTTAATTTTCATTAATCAAATAAATAGTTTTATTAAATTTTATATTAATATAAGAATAAATAATTTAATATCATTAAAAATAGAATTGAAATCATTTTTTAAAATAAAAACTTTGAAATATTAAATCTCTATTAACCGAATTTAATTTTCATAAAAATATTATAATAATAAGTGTTTGATTGTATATGTTGATTGTATATATAGGTATAGTGTTTGTGAATACATAAATATGTTTTTAATTGTATTTGTACTTGTATGTTTATGAAATGTTTTGTTTGTGTCATTTTCATTGTTTATGAATATACAAATATGCTTTTGATTGTAATTGTACGTAATGCAATTATATGCTTGTTATGCAATTGTATATAAGTGTATGCTTGTCATTGTAATTGATTGTGATTGTATGTTTTTCATTGTTTGTATGTATTTGTATTTGTATGTCTATGAAATGTATTGTTTGTGTGTTGTTTTAATAAATACTTTTTTAACTGTATTTATATGTATTACTTTCATTGTTTGTGAATATATGAATATGTTTTTGATTGTATTTGTATATGTATGTCTATGAATGTATTATTTTGAGTGTTGTATTTGTATGTTGTTTTTATTGTTTATGAATATAATTTGATTATATATATTTTTTGTTTGTGAATATATGAATATGTATGGTTTGATTGTATATATAGGTATAATGTTTGTGAATACATAAATATGTACTTGTATGTTTATGAGATGTATTGTTTGTGTCATTTTCATTGTTTATGAATATATAAATATGCTTTTGATTGTAATTGTATGTATTGTTTCCATTGTTTGTGAATATATGAATATGCTTTTGATTGTATTTGTATGTCTATGAAATGTATTGTTTGTGTTGATGTTTTTGACTATATTTGTATGTATTTCTTTTGTTGTTTGTGAATATATGAATATGCTTTTGATTGTATTTGTATATGTATGTTATATGCTTTTGTCTTCATTGTTTATATTATTTGTGAAGTTTTAATACATTATTATAAAATATATTATTTGTATTTGTATATCCAATAATATTATTGATACATAAAATAAACTTCACAAATAAAGTATATTGTTTTTAATCAATAATATAAAAATAAAAGCTCTTCTTAGCTTTGAGATATTAAAATATCTATTAACAAGGTTAACCACGAGCTCATATGACCTCAAAAACGATCCATCATTGGCATGGGACTAACCACAAACGCACACACAAGCATTCCATGGCCAATAAAACATAATCATTCACACATGCATATAAACATACCACATGCACCAACACTTTTAATGTTACTTTTATATATAAGTTATATATTATCAACTTAAGTTTATGAAATTAAAAAAATTAATAAAATTTATGATGAATAATTTGAAATTGAAATTTTAATTTATTAATTATTAGGTTATGGAAAATAATGTTATTATATTTCATAATTAAATATATATTTTTATTAGCATATGGAAAATAATGTTGTTATATTTCATAATTAAATATATATTTTTATTAGGTTATGGAAATTAATGTTATGTTTTATTTCATAATTAAATATACATTTTTATTACGTTATAGAAACTAAAAATATGTTATATTTCATAATTAAATACAAGTTTTTATTAAATTATTGAAAATAATGTCAGAAATTAATATTATGTTATATTTCATAATTAAATTTATGTTTTTATTTTTTTAAAGTAAATTTAAAATAATGATCAATTAATATTATGTTATATTTCATAATTAAATTTATGTTTTTATTTTTTTAAAGTAAATTTAAAATAATGATTATTAATGATGTGTAAAAGTTTGTTGAAATTTTATTTATTTATTTTTATTATAATTTTTTTTTCTTTAAATAAAAAAATATATATCACCAAAAACAAAAATTAAAATTAAAATAAAAAATCTTAAAAAAAATCAAACATAAAATTAAAAAAAGAAGGTTAAATATAAAATCTTTAAAAGAAATTCAAATATAAATATACACAACTTACAAACATATAAAAAAATACCTTATTCACAAATAATTACAATTTATAGAATATATAAAAGATTAAAAAAATACCACATTCATAAACAATGAAAACAACATACAAATAAAACACTCAAAATAATACATTCATAGGCATATATATACAAATACAATAAAAAACATATTCATGTATTTGCAAACACTATATCTATACAATCAAGGCCATATTCATATATTCACAAACAATGAAAAAAAATATACAAATACAATCAAGAGCATATTCATATATTCACAAAAAATGAAAACAATACATGCAATTACAATCAAAAACATATTTATATATTCATAAACAATGAAAACAACATACAAATACAACACTCAAAATAATATATTCATAGGCATACATATACATATACAATCAAAAGCATATTCATATATCCACAAACAATGAAAGCAATACATACAAATACAGTAAAAAAATCAACACACAAACAATACATTTCATAAAAATACAAATACAAATACACACATACAATCAAAAGCATATTCATATATTCACAAACAATGAAAACAATACATACAATTAAAATCAGAAGAATATTTATATATTCATAAATAATGAAAATGACACAAACAATACATTTCATAAACATACAAGTACAAATACAATAAATAAAAACATTATATATATATATATATATATATATATATATATATATATATATATATATATATAATCAAGAGCATATTCATATATTCACAAACAATGAAAACAATACACACAAATGCAATTAAGAGCATATTCATATATTCACAAACAATGAAAACAACATACAATTACAATCAAAAGCATATTTATATATTCATGAACAATGAAAACAACATACAAATACAACACTCAAAATAATACATTCTTAGGCATACATATACAAACAGAATCAAAAGCATATTCATATATTCACAAACAATGAAAGCAATACAGTCAAATACATCAACACACAAACAATACATTTCATAGACACACAAATACAATCAAGAGCATATTCATATATTCACAAACAATGACAACAATACATACAATTACAATCAAAAGCATATTTATATATTCATAAACAATGAAAACAACATACAAATACAACACTCAAAATAATACATTCATAGGCATACATATACAAATACAATCAAAAKMATATTCATATATTYAYAAACAATGAAAGMAATACATRYAAATACARYMAAAAATATCAACWCRCAAACAATACATTTCATAGACATACAAATACAAATACACACAAATACAATCAAGAGCATATTCATATATTCACAAACAATGAAAACAATACATACAATTACAATAAAAAAACATATTTATATATTCATAAATAATGAAAATGACACACACAATACATTTCATAAACAAATACGACACTCAAAATAATATATTCATAGGCATACATATACAAATACAATCAAAAGCGTATTCATATATTCACAAATAATGAAAGCAATACATACAAATACAATAAAAAAATCAACACACAAACAATACATTTCATAGACATACAAATACAAATACACACAAATACAATCAAGAGCATATTCATATATTCACAAACAATGAAAACAATACATACAATTACAATAAAAAAACATATTTATATATTCATAAATAATGAAAATGACACACACAATACATTTCATAAACAAATACGACACTCAAAATAATATATTCATAGGCATACATATACAAATACAATCAAAAGCGTATTCATATATTCACAAATAATGAAAGCAATACATACAAATACAATAAAAAAATCAACACACAAACAATACATTTCATAGACATACAAATACAAATACACACAAATACAATCAAGAGCATATTCATATATTCACAAACAATGAAAACAATACATACAATTACAATAAAAAACATATTTGTATATTCATAAATAATGAAAATGACACACACAATACATTTCATAAAGAAATACAACACTCAAAATAATATATTCATAGGCATACATATACAAATACAATCAAAAGCATATTCATATATTCACAAATAATGAAAGCAATACATACAAATACAATAAAAAAATCAACACACAAACAATACATTTCATAGACATACAAATACAAATACACACAAATACACTCAAGAGCATATTCATATATTCACAAACAATGAAAACAATACATACAATTACAATAAAAAACATATTTATATATTCATAAATAATGAAAATGATACACACAATACATTTCATAAACATACAAGTACAAATACAATAAAAAAACATATTCATGTATTCACAAACACTATCTATATATACAATCAAACCATATTCACATATTCACAAACAATATATATATATATATATAATCAAGAGCATATTCATATATTCATAAACAATGAAAACAATACATACAATTACAATCAAAAGCATATTTATATATTCATAAACAATGAAAACAACATACAAATACAACACTCAAAATAATACATTCAGAGACATACATATACAAATACAATCAAAAGCATATTTATATATTCACAAACAATGAAAGCAATACATACAAATACAACCAAAAACATCAACACATAAAACAATACATTTCATAGACATACAAATACAATCAAGAGCATATTCATATATTCACAAACAATGAAACAATACATACAATTACAATCAAAAGCATATTTTTATATTCATTAATAATGAAAATGACACAAACAATACAATTCATAAACATACAAGTACAAATAGAATAAAAAACATATTCATGTATTCACAAACACTATACCTATATATACAATCAAACCATCCATATTCATATATTCACAAACAAAATATATAATATATATATAATCAAATCATATTCATAAACAATGAAAACAGCATACAAATACAACACTCAAAATAATACATTTATAGGCATACATACATATACAAATACAATAAAAAAACAATGAAAGCAATACATACAAATATAGTCAAAAACATATATTTCACAGACAATGAAAACAACACACAAACAATACATTTCATAGACATAGAAATACAAATACACACAAATACAAACAAGAGCATCATATCACAAACAATGAAAACAATACATACAATTACAATCTATAGCATATTTATATTATCATAAACAATGAAAATGACACAAACAATACATTTCATAAACATACAAGTACAAATACAATAAAAAAGATATTCATGTATTCACAAACACTATACCTACATATACAATCAAACCATATGCACATATTCACAAACAATATACATATGTAAACAATAAAAGCATATTCATATATTCACACAGAAATACAACCAAGAGCATATTCATATATTCACAAACAATGAAAACAACACACAAACAATGCATACAAATACAACACTGAAAATATTATATTCATAGACATACGAATACAAATACAATCAAAAGCATATGCATATTCACAAACAATACATATAAATACAATCAAAAGTACATTCACATATACAAAGACAATAAAAAAAAATAGCACTCACAAACACTTGAAATGATAAATTCATACAAATACAAGTGAGCACTCCAAACAATACGTTTAAAAACATCCAAACAAACATTTCAAAGAACTAATACATTCATACACATAAAAATGAAAATAACACTCAAACAATCAAAATCAATGTTGTTTTCATACACATATATACTTAATTAAAATTACAATCATATATTCACAAACAATGGAAACAACACTCCAAACAATCAAAACCATACATTCATAAATATACCACTAAATACTAAATAATATATTCATAATATACAAGTCATAAAGAATACATAAATAAAAGCAAGGAAAACACCATTTTCATATTCGCAAATGAAACAATCAAAATCAATGTTGTTTTCACACATACAAATTTAATTAAAAATACATTCATATATTCACAAACAATGGAAACAACACTCCAAACAATCAAAACCATACATTCATACATATAACACTAAATACTAAATAATCTATTTATACTATACAAGTAAGTCCTAAATAATACATATATAAAAGCAAGGAAAACACCATTGTCATATCCGCAAATGAAACAATCAAAATCAATGTTGTTTTCATACACATACAAATTTAATTAAAAATATATTCATATATTCACAAACAATGGAAATAATACTCTAAACAATCAAAACCATACATTCATACATATAACACTAAATACTAAATAATCTATTCATACTATACAAGCAAGTCTTAAAAAATACATATATAAAAGTAAGAAAAACACCATTTTCACATCTACAATAACAATTCAAATATATATAATCAAACATTTTAATACTATTAAAAATATATATTTATATATATATGAAAATATAGATATTTATAATAATTAAAAAATAATATAAAATTAATAATAAGTAAAAAGTTAATAATAAGAAAAAAAAAGTCAAAACTATAATAATCCATTAAAGTAAAAAAGATAAATATAAAAATGAAAATAGAAATAAAAAATATTTTATTTTTATGTATTTAAAATATATTTTAATGTATACAATTTATGTATGTATAATTTGTTTCTATTTATGTATGTTAGATAAAAATAAAATATAATTTAATTTTCATGTATTTAAAATGTGTAAATTGTATTTTGATATATAAAATTTATGCATGTATATTTATGTTTGGTAAAAATAAAAAATAATTTAATTTTCATATATTTAAAATGTGTAAAATGTATTTTAATGTATCAAATTTATGTATGTATAATTTGCCATATGTATTTATGTCATGAAGAGATATAAAAACATATTTATAAATTTATTATAAAAGTTTTTTGATTGCATGTATAGAATGTGTTAAAAATGTAAGAAAAAACATTTGAGTATGTATGTGTTGAGGCCATTATGAAGAAAAAGACACAAAACCACAAACACAAGAAACACAACTCAAAGGAGAGTTATAATTTAACCCTCCTTCAAGCTTTTGGAGGGGTTGAATTCCCCTCCACAAAAAATAAACCCTTGGGCTTTTTTATTATTGATCATTTACATTCGTGTTCATTTGTTGATCGGTCGATCTACACATAATAATAAAACAATAAATTGTTCTGAATACAATATTAGAAAAATGCAAAAATCATTTTGAATGTCCTTCACTTGTACCCAACTTTGCTTTGATAAGAAACTACTTAATCCAACTTAGTCTTGTGCAACCTACAACATTGAAATGACATTGTTAGTACAGAAACCTTCATAACACAATGCAATTTAATTGAACGCACAACACAAATCTTAAAAAACCAATAATATCTTAAATTGAAAGGTGGTAGAAGTATGTTATAATTTCCAAGTTCAATATAGTAATGAAATTGAACCATTAATTACATCTTAAAAAAGAAAAAAGAAAAACCAAAAATTAATTCTATAACTTTGAAATTTAATATAATATAAGTGTTTTTCTATGAAATTTCAATGCCTAATTTCAATATTTTTTTAAATGTAACTAACAAGTATTTAGATAAAAATAAGTTAATAAATTGTTAAACTAGTAGATAACTTTAAAGTAAGATCTATGCATAAAAATATGAGCATATGTAAAATTGGTAAAACAGGAAATGGATCAATGGTGAGAAAAATGAACCACGAAAACCATATATATAATTAGAATTAGGGAATGTAACAAATATTTTATTGTGCTCAATATTAATATCAAGATGAAGTTAGTTAGATACCTCAAGTTGGTTTTGTTAAATTTGCATAGTAAAAGACTAAGGTTTAACAAATAAAATTATAAAATCAAGAAATATATCCCAGACATGTCATGAAGTTGCTCAAGACTAATATTTATGAGATACTTCAACAAATAAAAATAAACAAAATCATAAAATTATTAAATTATCTTGATGGGAAAATTAAAGTTGTTTGTAAAATGATCTTATAATTCAAATTTGATAGTAGAAACTATGATCCAAATAAAATTATAAAATCAAAAAATATATCCATATTTGATAATGGAGGCTAAGGTCCAAATAAAATTAAAAAATCAAAAAAATATATCATGAAGTTGCTCAAAGACCACACTAGACAAATAAAAAGAAACAAAATCATAAAATTATTGAATAACTTGATGGTAAAGTCAAAGTTATTTGTAAAATGATCTTATTAGTTGTTTTGAGCAAATAATTGCATATAACAAGTTTTAAATTTGATAGTGGAGACTAAGGTTCAAATAAAATTATAAAATCAAGAAATATATCCAAAACATGTCATGAAGTTGTTCAAAGACTAATACTTATAAAACACTCTAACAAATAAAAACAAATGAAATCATAAATTATTGAATAATTTGATTGTAAAGTTAATTAAAGTTGTTTGTAAAATGATCCTATTAGTTGTTTTGAGCTAATAATATGTAGCAAGTTTCAAATTTCATGTCAATTTCAATGGTCGACAACTAAAGTAACTTGCAAGTGGCCATGATTGAAAAAAATAAAATGTAAAGGTTTTCATAAAAAAGATAACAAATGACATAAATATCACAATATTCAATATTGAAACAAATTGTTTACATCTACTCTATTAAGTTTTATATAATTGATCTTGATATGAAAATGTAGAGTTTTACATAAGTTTATATCATATTTCAATGCACTTAATATTTTCACATTTTCTAGCTTTTCTCCCTCCACACACAAAAGGGGCTCTATATACTTGTTGAGGCTTGAATATGATATGTCTATTGATGTTTGAATTTGGTATGTTTGCATTTGACGCCTCATCTCAAACAAGCCACAACCTAATGAATTATACTCACCCAAGCATCCTCCATTTAATGGTCAACAAATTTGCCCAAACATCCTCTATTTAATAGTAAACAATGCAAGGTTAAAATTCTCTTCTCACTTATAACCTTATTATAGTGGAATCATCGACATAAAACATAATAGAAGATCAAAATTGTTTAATTCTCTATTCCAATTGTCTTTAATTGGGAGTCTTAAGGAAGAGATGGATAAGCTCTAGATTTAACTCTTAATGAATGAAAAAACATTTGTTTTGGGTTTTCTTGAAACCCTTAAAAATGGACAAAATTACTCTGTTTTATATTTAAAAATAAATAATTTTTTGACAACTAATATTAGTTGGTTAACAACACAAATAAAAATAAAATAAAAATTGATCTTCCTATAATTCTAGGTATTTTTATGTTTTCACGTGTTTAATAAATATATGTTAATGCAACTAGGAATGTATTTACAAAAGCATGGAAGATATTAGAGCCTTCATTAGGTTAAATCAAAAGTACATAAAACTAACCATTCTCAAAATATTCTCAAAACACTCTAGCATTAACCATCGAGATGCTAGTAAAACGAAAAATATATTTCTATACAATTAGTATTGTTGCAAGTTTGGCTTGTTGGTAGGTTTTGGAAGGGGTAGAGGTGATATGCCATGGTTCTATGCCTCCTTTTAAAGATTTTCATCATATATTAATCATATGGACTTAGATTATTTTCCTAATAAATGGTATTTTTTTTTAATTTCAAAAACATATGTAAGTTTCAATACCTCTATATACTAGGACATTACGCAACAAAAAATTTCCTACGAAACAACCAAGTTTTATTTGTCAATTTGAACTCTCTACATCTCTTACCCTCCCCCACATCATAATTTTTTGTAGTTAGAATGAAATATCATAATCAATCAATCAATCATGGATGAATATAAAGCTAGAAGCTTGTGTTGTGCATCTATCCATCCATCCATTTATTAGTGACAACACAAATTAGCAGAACAATGCATTGGGCAATCATTGCGCAAGGAGAAGAGTAACGAGAAGAATAACGATATACCCGGTCTTCTTTAGGTACTATTAAATGCCTCTTAATACATCTACTTATACAACTTATGACCATGAGGGGTTTTACTCTACACCCAACCCTGTGAGAGCTCATGGTGACCTAATAGAATTCACCATCTCTACAAGCTGTAAATCCCAAAAATAATGATCCTGAGCACAATTACCTTCATCATCACTCTAAAGCTAAAATGTTTAGAAGGGTCATGTCCATGGATAATTGGCCCACTATTAGATTGGGATCAAATAACCTCTATAGGAAGACCAGGCCGACTATAGCTTACAATGCTAACGTGGGTGCATTAACGGTTAATGATCATCACGTTGATTTGTTTTGTCTTCTATGTCCAACTCTACAATCATCTTCGCAAGTACAATGTTCAAAGAAAGTTTAATCTAGGATGAGAGGGGTGAATAGATGGCCGATCATGGTTGGAATGGGGAAGAAGTAGTATAGTGGGCACTTTGGAGAAAGTTACTAATTCAGTGAAAGCCCTCCCTCCCTCTTGAAGTTTTTAAATGTGTCTGACCATTCCATCGATTCTATGGTTTTCATCAAGAACCTAAGGGTCATTGCCTCATGACAAGGCACTTTTCAAGGAATCACACAAAAAGTGAGACAATAATCTTCCAAGCAATCACGATGACTAAAAAGGATAGACTCCTAGTCGTGCTTGCGAAATAAGTCTTCAAATCACTCGAGGTAAAATATTGTGGAAGCAAGAAGCAATCTTTTGGCAATCTTCCACCACCACCACCACCATAAATTATAACCCAAGCGAAAGTAATGAAAACTTATCCAATTCATTACGAGCTTCATCCCCGACCATCATAACCCAAGTCACAAATCCAAGCAAAGGCTCGAAGAACACAAGCAACCACATCTTTCACAGTCATTGTGGTCGTGGCCATTGCCTAACATTGGTGGTGAGAAGCTTGGATCCTTAACGTATCGAACCACTGGATTAGGCCGGAGCTCCTAGTGGGTAGGCTCCGCTCCTCTGGTTGCCTCTCACTCTACCTCTTTCTCACGTACTTCAATAGGTTCAAGGTGAGAAAGTGTGACCAATAGGTTCGAGGTGCACGTACTGCAATATCAATGAATATCAGTGTATCCAGCAATATCCAGCCTATCCAGCCTGCTGCAGAGTCTTTAAGACTCTGCAGGCTGGATGGCCGTGCTACCAGGCTCGTGTAGATGGGATGATGGATGGGATGATGGATGCCAATGGGAATGAAGTGCATGGTGCGAATGTCATAGCATGCCAGTACCTTTTCCGACCTCCTCTCCGGCTTTAGATTCCGGCAACCATTTTCAGTCCGTTTCGAATCCAAACGCCGTCTCTATTTGCTTGACTCTCGCCGTCCACGGACCTGCATAGCAGTAAACATTGTCAGCTCCATAAGTGCCGACAGACAATCCTTTGAAGCGTGAGGGGACTGCAACTTCAATTTGAATTTGAATCTGAGCGCGCCCATGATATTTAGCTTTCTCCTCGACATTCTTCTCAACAGTGGCTCTTTGGAATGGTGGTGAAACAGATGCAAACCATTGGTATGGTGGCTTCTGGTAGGCATCATCGTCGACCGTGAAGCTGATGCTTCCAGTCCCGTTGAAGAGGTTGATTCCTTCCAAAACGGCGTGGGTAGAGGCCGTCCCACATCTTGGCCAATTATACTCTGCCATCGCACAAAATCCTGCAATCTAGGGATTCCATGTAGGAGTATGCCCCACTATTGGCACCGGCGGCCATTTCAGCAATGAGGGATTGAGTTTGATGTACAATGAGGGATTGAGTTTGATGTACAGAAATATTTTGGCCTCCGCGGATAATATAATCGATGCCCTGCTTGTGGATGCGCGAGGTAATGTTTTCAACAAGCCACAAAAGGGAGAAGTGTTTGGGCTCTGAGGGGCGAGGGCAGCTGGGGCGTCATTGTTTCGTGGAGAATAAAGCTCGCCGCAGTCTCTCTCTTGGCCACCGTCTTCAACGAGGCTAGAACGGGGGCAAGAAGCAGTGACGAAGCGGGACGAGGATCTGCTTATTCATGTCTTCATATCGGGTACCTAACTAAAAGGAGGCCAGCGTGATGTTATGCTTTTTTTCAGTGGATGTATCTCGGACCCCTCATCAACTCCTCCAAACTGTGAACCAAAGCTTTCCGGAATTGGCCATGGTCTCCACCGAGTGTAAAGAGACTAGCTGGATGGGCTCTATATCCTACATTAGATCCACCAATACCACCCAATTGCCCAACAGGTTTAATTTCAACAAGAATTATTTCAAAGCAAGGTTGGATTTCATAAAAGCCCCTATCCCGCCTTCAGCCTTCAATGGAGCATGGAAATTTCTGGAACAAGAGATACCATTATTTTGGCTCCTCCAGGGGAAAGAAATTATCAAATAAAGCCCTCTAAGATCCCATTTGACAGCGGGATATAATTTTTGCAGGGATACATTCGGCGTGTTATTGAAAACAGGATCCCCTACTCTACTACTTTTCTACTTCCAATGTAATGGTGTTTGACCATGAGATTTCTCAATGTTGGCACGCTGGAATTCAAATCTATATTTGCTGAAAGTATGGTTTTTGTTGTCCGAGTCTCCTGCATGAACGCTTTGTTGCTTGAGCCCTATATAAATCTGTTTGTGTCCACACGCGAGTGAGAAATATAACGATTGAGTGCTCCCATTTGTTGTTGAGAAACTATGTTGTCAGGAATCACTGGTAGGGTAGTCTTTGCTTGATGCTAGTGGACAGTGGAGAAGTTTTTTCCTTTTTAAAATTTGCCAGTTTTTATTAATGTTTACTTATTGTTAAAATTGAAAATTTACCCAATATAATGCCATCAAGAACTTAAAAATTAGAATAAATTAATGTTTACTTATTGTTAAAATTGAAAATTTACCCAATATAATGCCATTAAAAACTTAGAAATTAGAATAAATTAAAAGAATAGAATAATATTTATATTTCACAACTTTTGAACTTAGAAATTAGAATAAATTAAAAGAATAGAATAATATTTAATATCTCACAACTTTTTGATGGTGTGTCATTTAGGGAAATTTGGTTAAGTTATCATGTTAATGTTATTATGTAGGATGATAAGATTCGTATGGTCTATCATACAATGGTATGGAATTATCATAATAACATTTATTTGAATACCCTTAAATAATTATTATTTCAACTCAATTATTACTTTAATTTAATTAGCAAAATTAAATTATGACATTCATATAATATATAATATTTAAAAATAAATTATAATATTCATATAATATATAATATTTAAATAAATGATAAAATTAAATTTAAAACATTATATCAAAGTATTTTAAAAATAAATTGGTCATAAATAATAATTGATATGTAGGAGTGTTTAATAGAATCAACCTATGAACTTTGAACATAAATAATACTTGAACATAAATAATATTTGATATGTAGGAGTGTTCAATAAAATCAACTTGTGGATCTTGAACATAAAATGGATTAAAAAAAATTCAACTTCAAATTTTTATTAAAAAAATTATTTTCATTTTCTTAAAATTTGTTTTTAATATTTTTTTAGTTTTTAAAAAAAGATTTAAAATGATAGATAAGGGATGAGGTTTCATTTATAAATGTATTTTATAAAAAAATTAAATAATATTTTTTTTAAATATGTTTTTTCTTCAATGATTTTGTTTGCAATGAGGTTTTTAGGCTATGGTTTAAATGTTACTGATAGTACTTTTTTCAATTTTTTGAGGGTTAATTTTAAGATTTGGTTATAAGAGTAAGAGTTGTCAATGCTATGGGTTTCAAAGAAGTTAGACTTTGAACTCAAAAAAAGGAGGTGCTACTAGGATTCTCACTTTTTGATTCTGATGTTGTTTTTAAGTTTTGTGTTATAACAGTATAGGTTGTTAAGACCATCCTATCTAAAAGGTGATAATTTTGACACCCCCACCAAAAAGAAGGTGTTCATGTTGGTGACAGTTTTTTATTTGGGGGTTGATTTAAGGTTTTTGTTGGAAACATTATGAAATTTTTAAGGCCATGGTTGCAAAATCTGGTAATTTTGACCTTGAAAAAAACGGTGGCACTAATAGCACCACTTTTCAATTTAGAGGTTGATTTTGATTTGTTTATCCAAAAATATAGGTTGTTAGAGATAGCGTTCTCATTTTTAGGTCAAAGCTCTCATTAAGTCGTTAATTATGTTACAACTTGAAAAAGGT
>ML785289.1:717872-728739 GCA_009831015.1 Picea engelmannii | reverse complement strand
TGAACAGTGTGGTCTAAGGCTGGGAGGTTCGTGGAAGGCCTGCACTTGGTTGGTGATTTCTCTAGCTGTTAAAAGATAAGTATTCTGAATTATGATTTAACACGTTTGGCATGACTGTGTTGTTTATATTATCATGTTTTCCGTTGTGTAAATGAATTAACGATGAATGCTATGGAACATTTAATTATAGTAGTACCCGTATATTTTCCTCTGAGTTTTAAGTGTGTTTAAATGTGTTAAATGCATTTGCTTATAATTCCATGTAAGGAATGGTAAACTGAGAGGTTGGGAAACCTCGGTAGTGAAGGGTACACTACAAATTGGTATCAGAGCAATTGGTACACTACAAAGCACCTGTTGCAGATCGGGAAAGGTTTTCGCTGTTGGGAAATGCCTGCAGGTGGGGAATGAACTGCTAGAAAAATACAAAGGAAAAACAAATAAAAGATAATACTGGGGGAACCCATGAAGCCTCCCTAGATCTAATCGTTGTTTGACAAGAGTCTGGCCCCCATTCCTGTTCCTAAAGAACTAATTAAATTCCTAGAAAAATACAGAGGAAAAACAAATAAAAGATAATACTTGGGGAATCCATGAAGCCTCCCTAGATCTAATCGTTGTTTGACAAGAGTGTGGCCCCCATTCTTGTTCTTAAAGAACTAATTAAAGCCCTTCCCAAACCCTAACATAAGATATGCTTAATGGATATTTTTGCATCTCACCTGTTCTCATCATGAAGGACTCAGGTTTTGACTGGTTCTAAATCACCACTTTTTCTGAGTGGAGATACTTTTTCCTTTTTAACTATTTTATAAAGTACAGAATTATGCAATGGGGAGAAAATATATCAAGTATAAATGTCTGCTCTCGTCAACCTGTGATTTATATCTAATTCATCTTGTTGCTCTTATGAAAGGGGACGAATTTTTCATCCTATCAAATTCATCATTAAACTTAAGTTATTTGTAGGCTATATAAAATGACAGCGTAAGAGAATATAAAGTACTCATTTTTAGTTTGAATTTTAAATACGCTCCATGGGTGCATTGCAAGTATTTGCTATTGGAGATCATCTTTTTCAATCGGTGTTCTGGATGAAGAATTTGTGCTATATTATTAGAGACACATGAAACTGATTTTATTGTAGGCAAGGTGTTTGATATTTTGCATTAAATATTAAAATAAGTGTAGCGTGGGAACTTGCCCCCACTCCGGGGAAGGCTGTACTTGGGTGTTTGTACTTGATTGACAAGAATTGTTGGGAATGTTCTTGATGCACTCTAGACCAGTGTTGGGAACATCCCTGTGGCATTTCAACCTGTCCAGGAGCATCCAGACGTGTCCTGATAGGAATCAGAATATGTGGGTGTATCCCCAATTGCATCGTTTCCTTCCTCTGCTATGATAGTGGTGGGTTCCTTTCCAGTGGAGGGATGACTAAGTTTGAGGTAGACATTAAATATCTTAAGTAAGAAACAGATGTGGGCTGTGAAGCTTGTGTTTGGCACCTACAATTTTGTGGTAGCATTGAAGGCTTTCTGGGGTGTGACATAACTGTTCCTCCTGCTACTTCATTCCATGTCTGAGGGAGTGGGAAGATCATGAAAGACAACTTGAATTTGTTTGGCATTGATAACATAGTGCAAACCTGTGCAAGCCAAGTGTAACAAATACTCTGTGGCAATGTCAAACAGGAGGAGCTCTTAAATTTTGTTTCCCTAAGTCATAAGTTAATTAAATTATACCCTCTGTATTTCAAGTTTTTCCTCTGTTTAAATTTGCTTTTGGCCTTATGCCCAAGGTACAAAATTTGTTTACGAGGGGTTAGAGGCTTTTTATGAACGACAAAGACTCGGAGAGTCTTTTTGAACTTAAATTATTCAGTTTGATTTTGATTTTCAGTTCTGATCTGTAAGACAAGTTAGTAATCTCTTTTTATGTAGAAGACAAGAATTTAGTAGTAGGTGCCACAATCAGTGTTGGCCATAGCTACAACAACAACCACTGGCGTCATTGTTGCTATAACGCCAAAGACTGAAAATAATATTGTGAAACTATCTAGCTTTGTTGCAAAGCAGGTACTCTAATACTTTAGGATATGGTGAGTTTATGCATGGTTTTCTGGATTTTGACTGGCTAGGAGATGCAGTGGCAGGAAGAGTACTTTAGCTTTCTGTTTCAGTTGGGGTGTAGGTATGGTAGGGAAACATAAAATAATGGCACTGGTCCCTGAACGGAGCAGAGGGCCGAGTTGACTCAGTTTGTGGTCAACTCGACCTAGTTTAAAAAAATTGGTTTGCATATGCCCTTGATTTTGCAAGGTTGAGATCATGGTTGTTCCTTGAAAATACCACTGGTATTTAAGAATTTAAAATAAAAAAGTTCTCTAGACAACAACATTCTTTATTCAAAAAGTAGATATTGCTCCGGGCTTATAGAGCATCTCATTTGGAATACCTATACAGATTTTGGAAAACCTATACAGATTTTGGAGAACCTGTGTCACTAAATTGCACACAACATTTAAGTATATCTCCAAGATTGTCAAATGGTTAATTGTATCAAGGGGTGATATTGCTTTTGTCATTTCAAAGATGGGTTTTTCTTTGTGGGTACTATTGGTGAAACTACAAACCTGAGCATTTTTATCATTTCTTAAGGGAAATGAGTCAAAATGTGATAGTGAGGTTGATCAGAGTGGATGTGTTAGGGATTTATTTTAATTTTATCTGAATGATTCCTTGGGAGTGCATGACCGAGGACACTACTTCCTTTCGAAACCACTAATATACTAGAGAAAATAAAATTGAAAATTTCCTCTAGACAATGGCATTCTTTATTCAAAAAGTAGATATTGCTCTAGGCTTATAGAGCATCTCATTTGAAATACCTATACATATTTTTGGAGAACCTGCGTCACTGAATCACACACAACAGTTAAGTATCTCCAAAATTGTCAAAGGGGAAATTTTATCAACGGGTAATGTTGCTTCTGTCATTTCAAAGATGGGTTTTGTTTTGTGGGTACTATTGGTGAAACTACAAACATGAGCATTTTCATCATTTCTCAAGGGAAATGGGTCAAAATGTGAAAATGAAGTTGATCAAAGTGGATGGTTAGGGTTTTATTTTAATTTATCCGAATTATTCCTTGGGAGTGCATGACTTAGAACACTGCGTCCTTCTAAAACCACTGATATACTAGAGAAAACAAAATTGAAAGAGTCTATAGTGCCCTTCTTTTGACAAGCAAAATTCGAGCACTACAAATAGATGTAGGGAAATGCTTTCGGGATCATAGGCCTCCATAATGGGACAAAATTTTGCAAACAACAGAATTGCTCATAACCTATAGTGCCCATAATCTCCATTATTCGTTGCCTCTAAGTCATAAAGGAACTAAATTTTACAAACAATAATTTATTGTTGATGAGAAGTTTCACTTGGTCTTCTTTTTGTATGTTGGTAGTTTGGGTTTAGTTAATTTGTATGAGACTGTACAGTGCATCTATTGGGACCCAAGGGAAAAATTGTTCTATTATTTGAGCAAATTTTAGGGAAATAGGGAGTTACATATATAAATATATAGAGAGATAAACCTTTAGTAAAATTATATTCCTTTATGATTTAGAGGCAAGAAATATACATTCACTACTTGTGACAAGGATATGGAAGGAATGGTTTTAATTAGTTGTTGTTGTAGATGTTAGCAAAAGTTAGTTGTAGATATTTAGCTATTTCCATACAAATTAAATAATCTTGGAAACCCTAATGATTGTAAATATCTAGCTAGCTATTTCCATACAAATCAAACAATCTTGAAAATCCCAATGAATTCAATTTGGAAAACAAATCTACTATACTATAGTGTCATGTGTGTTTGTCTATGGCATCACCAATGTCTACTTAAAAATAAAATGTGGAATGCCATAAAGGAACAAGGTCTTTTAACCTCTTATTAGGGAAATTGTAAATATCTAGCTAGCTATTTCCATACAAATCAAACAATCTTGAAAATCCCAATGAATTCAATTGGAAAACAAATCTACTATACTAGTGTCATGTGTGTTTGTCTATGGCATCACCAATGTCTACCTAAAAATAAAATGTGGAATGCCATAAAGGAACAAGGTCTTTTAACCTCTTATTAGGGCAATTGAGATTGAACTAATGTAGATTTAAAAACATAAGGAATGATATGAGGCATATTACATAACTTAACTCTGCCTTTTTATGAAGGAGATCTTCTCTAGCATGAAACTTAACTGTTCCCTTTCATGACTGAGATATCCTCTCGCATGAAACAAAGAAGGGTAGAAAAATATCAATATATTACCCATAAAAATCTACAAAGGCAAAGGCTATCTATACCGGTTCCACAAAAGGTTTTGTTCAAAATAATATGGCGTTCCTTTTGAAAAACTGAAATCAGACACCGAGCCTAGCTATAGTGATATATTCCATACTACAACATAGGGATATATAATTATGAAATAGACCTATGAGCTCAAACAGACTACACATACACTTCAGAAAGAGTAGATTCTACTAACCTTGTTGGGCCAAGGAAATCGTTGCTGAATGGGTTGGATTTATGGAAACTCTTTGTTGTGGAGGAGCTAGAAATTTGTTGGTGCGCTTAACAAGAGTCCTTAGTTGGTTGTGTGGTCGCTTTGTTAGTTCTGCTTATTAGAATTTAACTTATTAGAGAAATAAAAAACAACAATAACAGAAAAATGACGAGGATTCAAAACATATGAATACCTATCTCTTTTCAGCCCGAAACACTCACCGTCAAGGGATCATCCACGGATTATGTTGGCCCATCAAAAGCCATTCCATTCTCTGCTCTGCCACTGTGATGTCTCCTCTCCTCTCTCTCTTTCAGTTATGGCATACCCACAAACATACACAACATGAACATCCACAAATATGCATATGACAAATAACAAACGGACACAAGCATAGACTATAAACAACACATGGACATAGCTCTTCACAACACAACACTACATTACACTGCCTGAAAGATAGAGAGAGAGAGTCATCATGCTAGCAGAATCAATTTCCCTCGTGAATAGAGAAAACAATTATTTTAGATCGCGGTCAATTTCCCTGCTGAACGAATTAGACAAAATATAAAAGGAGCAGAATCTATGGGTAATAGTTCATTTTAGTAGTGGTTTTGAACTCCTAGGTTCCCAATTTTGTAAGCATGGTAACCTAATAATATGAAAAACCTTTTAGCACTCATTGTCCACTCATTGTGATTTGAGTTTAGGAATTATTTTAAAATAGGGTTAAAATATTTTAAGTTGTGGAATTATTTTTACGTTCACATCGTCATGTGAGTTTGGAACTATTTTCAGCAACGTTGTACCAGCAAAAATTTGTGCACAGGTTGACTTAAATTTTTTAACACCCGAGAGATTTAATGCATCCAGAAATATAGTGAGAAACCGATACATATGTTCACCAACCGCGAGTCAAGCGGCTGTGCTAGTTGATATAATTTATCATAGAAGTATGATACATTTAATAAGGGATATATGGATTTACGGCAGAGTGCGTTTAATAAGAGATATATATGGATTTACGCATAACTATATCTACAAATAAGTATGAGTTGAAGTAATTGCATGGGAATTTATGCATAACAATCACCGAATACAATACAAGTAAGAGTTCAAGTAATTGTATAACAAGAAAATATATAGATAATATTAAGCGATATCAGTGTTTGTCTTTGGCATGCCTATAATATTAAGGATATCGATACCCAGACCCAGAAATTCACATAAAGTGGAAAAGCAGAGACAAAACCATAATCAAATTAAGGATACTGAGACCCGGAAATTCACATAAATTGGAAAAGAAGAGACAAAACCATAATCAAATTATGTCAAGATATCAATGGTTGTCTTTGGGTTGCCCAGTTTTGTAAGCATGGTCACCTAATAATATAAAAACCCTTTTAGCAGAAAACAAAATTCAGGCAAGTGGGTACTTCGATGAATAAGTGCACCTGTGGATGCCTATGCCGAGCTCTACAAATCCTCCTCCATTGCAGGCAATTGAGGTGGTTACTTCCCTCATTCCCTTAAAATTTTTAACACCCGAGCGATTTAATGCATCCAAAAATATAATGAGCAGCCGATACCTATGTTCACCAACCGTGAGTCAGGCGACTGTGCTAGTTGATATAATTTATCATAGAAGTACGATATGTTTAATAAGGGATATATGGATTTACGGCAGAATGCATTTAATAAGAGATATATGGATTTACGACAGAATGCATTTAATAAGAGATATATGGATTTACGTAGAACTATATCTATAAGTAAGTATGAGTTAAAGTAATTGCATGGGAATTTATGCATAACAATCACCGAATACAATACAAGTAAGAGTTCAAGTAACTGTATAACAAAAAAATATATAGATAATATTAAGCGATATTAGTGTTTTTCTTTGGCATGCCTATAATATTAAGGATACCGATACCCAGACCCAGAAATTCACATAAATTGGAAAAGCAGAGACAAAACCATAATCAAATTAAGGATACCGAGACCCATAAATTCACATAAATTGGAAAAGAGACAAAACCATAATCAAATTATGTCAAGATATCAATGGTTGTCTTTGGGTTGCCCAGTTTTGTAAGCATGGTCACCTAATAATATAAAAACACTTTTAGCAGAAAACAAAATTCAGGGACTTGGGTACTTCGCCGAATAAGCGTACCTGTGGATGCCTATGTCGAGCTCTACAAATCCTCCTCCACTGCGGGCGAATGAGGTGGTTACTTCCCTCGTTCTGGTTCTCGAAGAAACAGGCAGAAGGATGAAGAAGCCGAAACAAGTGTTACTGCGGATATACAGAGGCTGCCTGAAGAGGAAGGGAAGCCCACTAACCATGGAGAGTCGAGAGATCCAGGATTTTCTCCTTATAATCCGTCACACGTGTTCCAATCAGTTTAAGTCACAACATCTGCCGTTGGATCAAAATCACTGTTACAGATTGAACGGTATCAATTCGTTGGTACTCCCTGTCGGCGTAATTACGCTGAAAGGCGTATACCTATTGATAATGGGAACATTTAATAGGTTTTTAGTTCTTAATAAGTTTTCTATGGACGAGATTAAATATGCCTAGAATATTCTTAGTCGTCACAATAAATGAATGGTTCTGATTTCATCCATTAACTTCGACATCCATTTATATGTTTACTTTTTTACATTTACCTAATCATGTTTAAAAATTACTGTGTTCACTAACTTATTGCCACATCTACCTGATTAAAAAATATTAAGATATTAAAGTGGTCGCGTTTCTGTGCTGGCATCACCAGCAGTCGCCAGTCGAAAGTTTAATTACGCGGAAAGGCGTATACCTATTGACAATGGGCACAACTAATAGGTTTTTAGTTCTTAATACGTTTTCTATGGACGAGATTAAATATGCCTAGAATATTCTTAGTCGTCACAATAAATGAATGGTTATGATTTCATCCATTAACTTCCGAGCTGTTATAAAGACATCCATTTATATGTTTACTTTTTTACATTTACCTAATCGTGTTTAAAAATTACTGTGTTCACTAACTTATTGTCACATCTACCTGATTAAAAAATATTAAAATATTAAAGTGGCCACGTTCCTGTGCTGGCATCACCAACAGTCGCGAGTCTAAAGTTTAACAGCGAGCCGCCTTTCGGCGTTCATCACCAGCCACGAGTTAGCGGCTGTGCTAGTCTGTTATACCCTCGGTGTTCGCACTTCCGGCGTCCTCGACTTCCCCGCCTTGTTCCGGCGACGCCGCTCTCCCTCACGGTTTCCATTCCATTTTTCGGTGCCTTTCCGATGGGGCAAACATTCCGGCAGGCCCCCTTGCCTCTGACGCCAACACGCAACACGCCATAGCTAGGCGGCCAATAAACTACGCCATTACAGCTTGTCACATCCGACTCATTGCGCTGCGATCCCAACCGGCGACAGCTTTGAAGAATCTTTATTTTGCTGCAACGAATCTTTGTTTTGAGGCTAAAGAGCGGCGCCCTAGAATAGTGTTTAAAAAAACATAAAATAAAATAAAAATTAATATATAAATTTATTTTTTTATTTATAAAAAATTAGTGATATGTTTTTTTTAAATAGCAATGCATAAGTTAGAATTGAGATTTTAGTGTAATATTTAAATGAGGAATTAGTTTTTGTGGTTCATAATTTTTTTTGCATATTTTTAATGTTAATTTTATATTTTTTTCATTTAATAAAATCTTTAAATCCTTAAAATTACAAATTCAAAGATGTAAGCACCTTCATTATTATTTGTAGTATGTGAATCATAATGCATTATATAATTTGTTTTTAATATTACATTCTCTATATGTAAGGAAGAAAAATAAATAAAATTAAAAAACTACATTTTTTATATATATGAAATCTTTGTATGGAAATCTACAAATGTGTAGTTTAATTGATGATAAAATGTGTATCTAAAATAAAAAAAAAAAATAATAATAAATTACAAAAATGTGTATGTTTTTTTTTTATAAAAACGAATCACCAAATTAATCTCTCTAAAGATAGAACTAAATCAAAAAACTCATATAAACATGTAGGAGAAAATAGAATTGAATCAAGGAACATACAACATATACATGGAAAATAGAAAATAGACAATCTTTTTTACTTTTTGAATTCGCAAAAAGCATAAAAATGAAACGTTCAAAGTAGTTCACATATGTTTTAGGTCTTGGTTTTGAAGGCAAGGATTAATAAAGATGATTTATTTATCACTTTCATGGTTTTTGATAGAAAATAAGGGAAGTGTCATTAATCTTATAATTTAAAAGAAAAATTTCCCTAGATGGGGTGACATCTGGAGGACACACGTCAAATGGCGCGTTGGCAACGAGGGTAGTTAAAGCCCCTCACTGCCACCCTCCTCCTTCGTCTAGTAGAGATGCCTAACATTCATTTCAACCAGGGCTCAGTGTGTCGGGATGGATCGGTAGTCTTAATGGCGACTCGAGTTTGGCCACTTGGTACAGGTACGAAGCAACAAAGTTGCACTAACCGAGCATTCATGGCTATCCAAGCCATCACTTCCTCCATCATCATGATGATTTCGCTTCGTTGTGGTTTTTATCTTCGTCATTTGGCTCTAGTTTTCCATCCTCTCCTAGTTGTTATGCTTCGAGCCTGCAGAGCCTTCGTAACTCTCCTTCTGGTAATCTTTCGCACCTCTGGCCACCCCACTGTCATTTCCCCCCCCTACGCTTTTCCTGGCCATGCCTTGCGAGAGAGGCAAGTCCTGGCGCGGGCCAATCTACTATAGTAAAGTCGGAAGGCATAAGCATTGGGGACCTCTCTCTCTCTCTCCCCTTCCAGGCTGTAGCTCAAGCCGCTCTCCCCACTCCGGCCATAATTGGTGCGAGTATGCACATACAGAGCTCCGTCCGTCTAATTCAAAGCATTTCTATGGAGGTTTCCCAGTGGAAGAGGAGATTCCTCCTAATTGGGAGTAAATTTTGCCTAATTTGCAAAAGACTACCATGGAGCAGCGACCATCCACATGTACCAGCACCCATCTGAATTTTCTTAAGCCAACCATGATAGGCTGTATAGTTGAAGAGGAAATCCCTCCTCAAATGGAGGATTAATGTAAGAATTTCATCGATGCCAACGATGAGGACCCCAGAATAAATTGGGATGATTGATGGAACGAGGAAGACACCCATTGACAGACTTACACAGAAGATCATGTTCACCCTGCTCCGAGCTCCTACGGGCTCACGGAAGACCACCTGGTCTTGATTTTTGAGATGCGAAAGGACTTGGCTGAGCAGCTGCATAACCAATATATCCTCAGCAAGGGCTTGGACGTCCTGTTTGACTCCCTGCCAAGAGAGCTTACGAAAATTTGATGCCCGACTTGCTGTCATCCATACGCCTTCAAAATCCATCAGGATGGATGCTCGGGTTCGCCTCATGTCTAGTCTCCTTACTATTTTTTTCTCTGGTTTTAGTGATAATTTTTTTGTGATAATCAAACTTTGGTTCATTAGATGGTTAGGGAACTTAGTCGACTACATGTTCTGATTTCCATGCATGTGGCAGAACAGGTGGCAAGTCCCCATGTTTTTAAGACATATGTCATCTTTTGGTCTTTGAACAATACTATCCACTTGTTCTGGTTTCCACTTATGTGGTAGAACAGGTGAAAAGTTTTGGTGTATCCTTAGACATATGTAACTTTTGTTGACTCAAAGTAATACAATCTTTTTATTTAAAAACAAAAAATTAAAAAAAAAATCAAAATAAATTAAAAAAAACTAATATAAAACACATTAGATAAATAATTAGATAAATTAAAAATAATAACTAAGACATGAAATAAACTATATAAACATCCAAATTTATATATATAAAAAAAAGAAGATATTTTAAATAATTTTATTCTATTCTTAAAAACAAAATAAAAAATCAATATTAAATATAATTACATTAACATAAAACTTAATTTTAAAATTAAATTCCATAATAATAACTTTGAATATACAATTGGATTTTAAATTAAAAAAAAATTACAAATTCACAAATCTCATATCAACTTTCAACTTACTCAAAAGTTGGTTTCCAAATTGATAAAAAAATATTGATACATCTTTTATCTATAACATATTAAACATCAATGATACCTTTACATTGTTTTATTAATTTATATTTGATCACAAATTTCTCTTTTACATTGTTTTATTAAATTATTTTTTATCATAAATTTCTTTTTTAAATGGCCACAATTCATTGAACCATAAAAGGTGATCAATTTATAGTTTTTTTTTTTTTTTTTTTT
>ML785289.1:697363-717727 GCA_009831015.1 Picea engelmannii | reverse complement strand
TTGGGCTAGGTCCATGGTTGCCACTATAACCCAAAAGTATATTCTAATTTAGCAAGAACATAGGCATTCCACTTGGAGAGAATAACAATCATGCTACCCAACTACCCAACCATTCCAACTAAACCCATGTGAGAGACCTCAATCTAATCTATATTCACTAACTACAATCACATTTAATCATGGTTTCACGGATTTAGATTAGGTGAAGGGTACAAAGTAATGGCCACATATGAAAACAGACAAGTTATTTATTATTGTTCAATTCTCCTCACTCAAATTCAATTCCTTAGTAAAATGTTTAGCTCATTTTGATAAAATTAGAAAAGTAGATGTCTTTTTACACTTCATAAATTTATTGATTTAAGCTTAAATTTCAGAGAATTGGTGGAGGACACCTCTCCCTTTTGAATGTTGACATCTTCAATGTACTTTTTAAATTATATATATCTTGCATAGTCTAAATGTTCAACATTTTAGAGTTTTTATGGGTATATTTAGCTATCAATTTTTACTGAAATCCGGTTAAAAATTGTTGGAACTCCATATTTGAGTGATTGAGTTTGTATAATTCTAGTTCCCCGAAGGTTTTCCAAAGTGTTGAATCCATTTCTACACACAAAAATGCAATTTAAATAACAAAAAATGGTGATCTCACCAAGATCTGTTTCGTCGGATTCTGGTGAAAAAATTCAAATAGTCGAATGTTTAGACAATGCCTACACACACACACATCTCTCTTACACCATAAAAAACAATCTCCATATTGTAAGAAGTACCTTTATGTACAATATAAAACATGGTTTCAATGATCTTATTAAATGAACATCATAACCATTATTGGAGCAATGTTAATCATTCATTTGAGGTTAATATTCTAATTCACAAAGAATCTTTACATACTTGATTACAAAAGTTATATTACAAAAGTTATTCAACATGAATAATGTATAGTAAAATTGAATTCCTCCTAATAATATTTGCAAAACATATACAAATAGCAAACTAATTATCAAATATTGGAAGTATAACCTTAGGATCTTTGATCTAAAGAACTTTGACATGAGGAACTATGACCTCTGAAACTTTGACCTCGAGAAATATGACCTCGGGAACTATTCCCTCAAGAACTATGCCCTCGAGAACTTTGATCTCATAAACTTTGACCTTGGGAACTATGACCTTAGGAACTTTGACTTCAAAAAGTTTGATCTCAAGAATAATGACCTTAGAAAATTTTACTTTGAAGAATTATGACCTCGGGAACATTGACCTCGGGAGATTTGACCTCAAGAGCTTTCACCTTGGAAACTATGACCTCGATAACTTTGACCTCGTGAACTATGACCTCATGAAATTTTCCCTAAGGAACTATGACCTCATGAACTTTGACCTTAAGAACTTTGAGCTCGGGAACTTTGATCTCGGGAACTATGACCTTAGAAACTTTAATCTCATGAACTATGACCTGAGGAACTTTGACCTTTGAGACTATGATTTGAGGAACTTTGACCTGAGGAACTATGACGTCGGGAACTATGACCTCAAGAACTATGACCTTAGAAACTTTGACCTAAGGAACTATGACCTCAAGAACTTTGACCTTAGAAACTATGACCTTAAGAACTATGACCTCAAGAACTTTGACATTATGAACTTTGACCTTAGAAACTATTACCTTAGGAAATTTGACCTCATGAACTTTGATCGAAATAAATTTGACCTCAGGAACCTTGACTTGAGGAACTTTGACCTCTAAAACTATGACCTTAGGAACATTAACCTCGGGAGCTTTGACCTCATAAACTATCACCTCATGAACTTTGACCTTAGGAACTATGCCTCTAGGAACTTTGTCCTCAAGAACTTTGACCTCAAGAATTATGACCTCAAGAACTATGACCTAAAAAATTATGACCTCAGGAACTTTGACCTCAAGAAGTTTGACCTTGGTAACTATGACCTCAAGAACTTTGACTTGTGAAATTATGACCTCGGGAACTTTGACCTTAGGAACTTTGACCTCGAGAACTATGACCTCAGGAAATATGACCTAAGGAACTTTGACCTCACGAATTTTGACTACACCTTTGCAAAGCACATACTTGATTGTTGAATAAGCACATGCTCAACTGTTGTAAACATAGATTTCATAAAGGCGTATTCTATCTATTAGACTTTTTTTCCCTCGGTGTTCGCACCTCTAACACCCTCAAATTCCCACCTTGTTCCAGCGACCCTGCTCTCCCGTGTGGTTTCCGTTCCATTTTCATTTTCTATTTTTCTGTACCTAATACCTTTCTGATGGGGCAAACATTTTGGCAAGGCCCCTCCCAGCTTGTACCTTACCTCTAATGTCAACACACAACATGCCACAATTATAATAAACTATGCCATTACAACTTGTCACCTCTGTCATCCTAGCTAATATGAGATGGATGGCATAAGGTGTGTGAGGTTGATGGAGCCTTTAATGGTTTATTAGACTATGCCTTCGTAATATTTTCAAAACCTCTGATTCCTGCTCATTGTCTTGTGATCCCATGTTTTATTGGTCAAACACGATTTTGAGATGGCAGGTTTCTTTGCATTAGGGAAGGTAAGGGCGGTGAGGTTGAATTATATTGATGGGTTATGAGATCAATCTTCATGGTCATGGATATTGCGATGAGTAAGTGCCCTATGGAATCATCTTCAACTTTACCAGAAGTGAATCCCAAGTGATGACATTGATGAAAACAACTTTGAAGAATTTTCTCTGCTGCAATGAATCACTGCCATCGAGAGGCATTGCTCAGGGGTCGTGGTGCTCATCAACAAGAGTCCACTGCAAAGTGCATTAAGGTGAGGAAGGTCGATGATGTCAAAGCCTTTACATATTAGGCATCGTGGTAGGCTTCATTCGAGTGGGAGGATTTTTCACCCCGCGGGAATGGACCCCGTGAACTCAACCCAAAGGCACTCAATGGAAACTTGAAGGAGACAAAGAACAAAAGCTAGATCTGAATTCACAATTGATGTTAATACCCCTCTCATTAATTACATCAGGTTTTCAAGGATAAATTAAAAGAGTAGATCGAAGGCATTTTCATGGCCAAACAAAAGGCATACATCATAACATATATGGACCAAATAGATATGTAAGTATTCCGTAGATGATGTTGGCCCTTGACCAGGTTTTGTGGAAACGCTGGTCATGTTTGACCGATTTTGGAACTTTGACAGGCTGGTCAAAGATGGAGCGCCAGGCAAAGCGAAGATCGCGTGATCTCGCCACCTTTTGCGCACTTTTTGGGTTTAGGGTTTATGTAACGGGTATGGGATGTTGGCCCATGGGTTTTACCCATGTTTAGGCCCACTTTGTAAAGTATAAATAGATACCTAGGTGATGTAAGAAGTAGTTACTAGATTTAGTAGAATCGGCTTAGTGCGGATCTAGAGGTTTTGTGCATACTATGTGTTAAGACTTGCAGAGCTATGTGCAAGTGATTGTAAAAAGCTTGTGTGCAGACTGAGTAAGAAGGCTTTGTGTTGAGATCTAACTCGAGGAAAGAGGATCTGGCAAGGTGCGCGCAGATATCATGTCCTATGCGGAGTTGTGTTTGATGCTCTGTCTATGTAAAGAGATTGACAGAAGACAATAAAGAGGAAGAAGAGTTGGTGGACGTAGCCCCGGGCTGGGGGTGAACCACATATATCATGTGTTGTTATTGCTTTGTGCATTATGGTTGTTATGTTATTGATGTGATTTATGCTTAGTAATGTTATCTTTCTGTATGATGCATCTGATATAATAACTTAGTGCTTAGTAATGTGAGTGAATGCTAGATCTAATCTAACCCTATGTGCTAAGTGCTTGAATGTGTTAGCTCTTGTTGAATACTGTGCTGCTCTATAATTAGGGTTTATACCTGCGATGTGAATAAGAGTTAAATACTAATGAATGTTAACTGCTAAGTGCTCTGTTAAGTGTGGTAATCACATATCTGTGTCCCAACTAGGTTGCAGACACTTGAGTCCTGCAACCACTCCTGCCTCTACCTCAGGTGAGACTTCATATGCTTCACAGGTGTTGCCGAAAGGGCCGGTAGTTAGGGTTTTTTTGGTGCGTTGTTGTGGTGTTGAACCCCGGGTCTGCCACCGTGCCAACAAATGGTTATGTTGTTGAGACCTGAAACTGTGATTGCTGGGAACTGAAGAAAAGAGAAAGCTTTGTGTGTAGATCTGTTGCTGCGGTGCGTAGTATTCTACTTGACTTGTGAAGCTCTGTTCTAAGAAAGGAACCTGATCTGAAGAAAATAGGTAAGATCTTGAAGCTTTGTGCTCTGATAAAGGTAAGATAAGTGGAAAATTTTGTCTCGAAAGAATGGATCTAGGTATGTTTGATAGATTTGGTCCTAGTCTGAAAATTAGGGCACAGTTAGAAGAAAGAAGATATGATATGAATAAATCTGATCAAAATAGTAGAAGATATGTTATCCCTATGCATAGAAAGAGTTGTTGGACTGACAAGTGGATGCAGGATCCTAGAAAGAATTTTTTGCAAGTATATCATTGTGATCCCAGTGCACAGTACAAGAAAGGTTGGGGATCGTTCAAGAGAAAGAGAGGATTAACTCTTTGTTATAGCTGCAGAAGACCAGGACATCTTGCTAAGGAATTCCCTGGTAGAAACCCTATTTGCCTTTGTTGTAAAGTTGTGGATCATGAAGTACTGGATTTCCCTAGAATGATTGCTAAGGTCGAAAAGATGAATATGAGACAAGAAAACCATGAGAAAGGCCAAGAGACTAAAAATATGATAGAACCCCAGAAAGAATCAGAGACTGTATTATTGCAGATGAAAGAAACCCTGAATAATCATAGAGACATCAACTTATCAGAGATATTAAAAGAGAAGGAGTGCATAGAAAAAAGAATAAGATATTTCGACATAGACTGTGCTCTAGATGAGGAAACATAGGTGAATATCATGACAGAAAGAACTTGGGAAATTTTGGGAAAGCCTGCTATGGTTCCTTCATTGGGAGGAATAAGATTATTTAAAGGAAAGTTGATAACCCTATGTGGAAGACTTACCCATGTACCTATGGTTTCTCATGGAACATCGACATAAGAAGAATTTGAAGTCATTAAGTTTGTTGAGAACAATGCCCCATTTTCCCTTTTGCTAGGAAGAACCTGGATTGAGGAAGATCAAGTCAGAAGGGAAAAAGAAGAGGAAGCTATAAAACAAAAAAATCAAGAACTAAGGGATTTCATGGCTAGGAGAATAGCACGCTTAATAGAAGATTAAGAGGACAAGTCGAAGCTACTCAGAGCCAGAGACCTGGCTGTTGAAGTTGAAAGAACACAATAAGGCTTAAGAAACCTATCCATGCAAGAGAGTAGAGCACCTACTCCAGAAAAAGAAGAAGTATTACCCTCGAACCCTATGAAAGAACCTCATCAACGTGAAGTTACTATGTTGAGTACAGATAAGAACAAGAATGGAAAGAGGAATCCATAGACGCAGATCATAGTAAAGAAGGCTAGAAAGCTCAATAAGAAGAAAGCAAAGCTAGAAAAACTACAAGAGGTAACAGAAAGGACTCCGCAGAAGGAAGGTATACAGAACTTGAACCTCATCTGGATATCAAAACAATGCAAATTGGCACTTCGCCATGGCAGAGTGATAGAACTGTTAGAGGCGTCCCAACCGATTAGACCAATGCTCTAGAACGACTAGACACACAGTTATGACTGGAAAGATCACCATTGGACTGTTGGAACCACACCATAATGGATGGAATTACATTGATTGAGGCGTTCCTACCCGTTGGAGGGATCCATTACGATGTTTTCTATTTAGCTCGTCGACTGTTGCACCGAGAACATTTTTGCAAATTGTATCCGAGCCCATAGAGAATTCATTGTTATCAAATTGTGCCTATTGAGACCTCACCACCCATTTTGTTACATTGAGTGTTTGATCACCGACCTGAGATACTTGATCTCGAGCATGCATGTCAGATGACATCAATGTAGTGGAAAAGTCCGTCGAAGAAATTCTAATAGACCTCATGGCCAAGAAGGTGATGTCCACAAGAGTTCAAGCCTCGTCAATGAGAGGAGTGCAATCATCCATGTCGACTGCTCGTGGATCTAGACCATCCCGAGCTGCGATAGAGAAACAAACCAAGCATCGTGATGACTTGGAGAATGTGAAGCTCATACCATCAATCCTTCCTGACTACATCCCACCTCTGGCTAGCGTGGTGAGTCGTGACAGTGTCCTGAGGGACTTCGATTATACCTTGATTACTGCATACCTCTTGAAGGGGATACACATAGTCAAACCATAGTTGGATAGGATCCTGACATTAAATATTAGTGACTATAACTTGGGAGATCTCAAGAACTATGGTATGCTCGCACCGCATAATTATTTAACCAAGACAAAGGGGAAGAAGTCGAAGATAATCCCCCATTTGTGGACCATGGACATCGCAAGGTCCACGATCCTCAATGTGATGAAGATACCCTACTTTGGAAGGCACCAGGAGGTTAACACATGTGTTAATATTCTGCTGTCATTCTTCCATGGTGGTTATCTGTGGCTGGATAGACGCATCACCGTAGATCCGGTGCTGATCCATAGGATCACCGGATTAAGCATGCAAGGACCAAACCCATAAGACTTTTACCCAGGGAAGGCTGCAGACCATGCCCTGGCGCAGACAATCAAAGACACCTATGGTGATGTGGAAAAGGGGAAGCGAGGCTACAAGGTAGCCTCCATCCATAATGGCGCAGTGCGCCTAGCCTACTAGTTGATTGCTGGTAAGCTAGTCAGAAAAAACAGATCCACGCAGGTCACGAGGTTTGTTGTCGACCTCGCAGGAAAATGCGTGGAAGGGATACAAATGAAATGAGCGAGCTACCTCATCAGCCAGTTAGAGAAAGACTTCCGCGAAGCTCAGGATCAGGGCTACGAGTTCCACTTCAGTTGGCTGCTGATTTACATCACCTTCATTGCTTGGGAGATGCAGGATGGTGCGACCTTCCCTAAAATTGAGCCATCATAACCCTTAGCTGTGAAGTTCACTACGCTCTGGTATTCGAGCGACATGGCTAAATAGTGGCAGTCAAACATGGTGTTCCACACCTATTACCTACAGTTGAAGAGGGTTATTGAGTCTTTCCCTTGCATGACACCGAATACCCTTCACAAGTTCATGCCCATTACAAAGTTCCACGTAGATAGACATTTTATTTATATCACTGCGCACAGAGACGAACACAAAGAAGAGCTGTAGAGTTACTATAAAATCACAGAGGAGGACATGGAAGAAATCACTAAGGAATGGCCTATAGAGTTCCTTATCCCAGTTGACCAGGCAGAACTGTTTGACCCCGACCTCATTGAAATTCTTGTGATCACTTGCAAAGAGTACAATGCACCCAGTAGTAGCAGAAGGAAGAAGAAGGAAGAGATACAAGAGATGAACAACGCATCAGAAGAGACTGCTTTAGATTCACCTGGAGAGGGAGGAGGTGACGAAGTAGAAAAAGAAGAAGACAAAGAGGAAGAAGACAAGTGGAAGCAAGGCGAAGTAACACCGTCCAAGGATCCCATTGATGAGGCTGAGACATCCAAGAAAATAAAGGTTTCCCCAACGAAACCTACATTGCAGAAGAAGTCAAAAGCCAATAAATCACCATTTCAGACTGTGCCAATGGTGGATGACATCGACCTCATCATTGTCGATGTGTTAGACACCTCGGAGGATATTTTGTAGAGGAGCAAAGAAAAACAAGAGACCATGTATGATAGGATTGAAGTAGAGTTTAAAGGGGTACAACAAGCCCTCTACTCGAGCAGTGCAGTGTCTACTGCGCCACCACCATCCGAAGGAGTAGAGTTGGGAGATGAGCCTGTCCAGCTACGCAGAATAGCAGACTCGATAGAATCTCTCCTTCGTCGGGTCCAGGAAGAAAACGAACAGGCCACAGAGGCCCTGAAGAAAGCAAAAGATGAATCCCTAGAGCAATGTTGGGTTGCGCAGCAGGAAAAAGATGACCTCCAAGCGAAGTTTGCAGAGGATAGAGCACAGATCTAGAAGGAGAAAGAACAACTACTCGTGGAGAAGAGTGGAGTTAAAGAAGCAGTCACTAGAGCACTTCACTCTGTGATGGGATTAGAACTAATGGAAGAAGACTCAGTGGAGAGTCAAGTGGGGAAGCTTGCTGAAGCCATTCAACAACTCCAACAAAGAATAACAGAACTAGAGTTACAAGTAGTGCCAAACACTCTGCAGGAAGTGCATGACCAGAGAGAAGAAACTGCCCGGAGCACAGTTGAGAGAATCAAGGAATTGGCCTTGGAATGCAAACAACTCAACAATCGAAGTGTGTAGACCTACGAGTGCCTTGCAGAGGACCCTGAGCTCAGGACATTGGAGTTACAGCTCCAGGAGGCAAAGCAACAAGCAACAACAGTGCAAGCGTAGTTGAAGCCACTATCAACGGTCGAGAGAATGAAAAGATCCTAGGAACAACACATTGTTCAGCAACAGGTCCATGCCATCCAAAGTAAAGTCATGGAAGTGACCTAGAGGCTCCTGCCAGTGCAGGATGAGGCTTGCACACTTTTTGAAGAGATTGAAGGATGAGGTGCACACCTAGAACAAGTGGTCACTTCAGTGGAACAACGTTTGGCAGGACCTGTGAACAAGAAATCTATTTAGGAGTTCATCGAGTAGGAGGCTCTAGCGAAACAACAAGTCGAAGCAGCTCGAGCCAAGATCGAGGCATTTGAGGCAGAGTTACCTAGATCAGAGTGACTTGGAATGAGTCACAGGTGAGTGTTGGGGGCCTATTGGCCCTTGACTAGGTTTTGTGGAAACACTGGTCATGTTTGACCGATTTTGGAACTTCGACAAGTTGGTTGAAGACGGAGTGCCAGGCGAAGCGGAGATCACGAGATCTTGCCACCTTTTGTGCACTTTTTGGGTTTAGGGTTTATGTAACGGGTATGGGATGTTGGCCCATGGGTTTTACCCATGTTTAGGCCCACTTTGTAAAGTATAAATAGATACCTAGGCGATGTAAGAAGTAGTTACTAGACTTGGAAGAATCGACTTAGTGAGGATCTAGAGGCTTTGTGCATACTATGTGTTAAGACTTGCAGAGCTATGTGCAAGTGATTGTAAGAAGCTTGTGTGCAGACTGAGTAAGAAGGCTTTGTGATGAGATATAACTCGGGGAAGGAGGATCTGGCGAGGTGCACACAGATCTCCTGTCCTATGCGGAGTTGGGTTTGATGCTTTGTGCATGTAAAGAGATTGACAGAAGACAACAAAGAAGAAGAAGAGTTGGTGGACATAGCCCCAGGCTGGGGGTGAACCACGTATATCCTTTGTTGTGATTGCTTTGTGCATTATGGTTGTTATGTTATTGATGTGATTTATGCTTAGTACTGTTATATTTTTATACGATGCATTTGATATAATAGCTTAGTGCTTAGTAATGTGAGTGAATGCTAGATCTGATCTATCCCTATGTGCTAAGTGCTTGAATGTGTTATATCTTGTTGAATAATACATTGCTCTATAATTAGGGTTGATACCTGCGATGTGAATAAGAGTTAAATACTAATGAATGTTAACTGCTAAGTGCTCTGTTAAGTGTGGTAATCACAGATCTGTGTCCTAGCTAGGTTGCAGACACTTGAGTCCTGCAACCACCCCTGCCTCTACCTCGGGTGAGACTTCATATACTTCACAGGTGTTGCCGAAAGGGTTGGTAGTTAGGGTTTTGTTGGTGCGCTGTTGTAGCATTGAACCCCAGGTCTGCCCATGTGCCAACAAATGAACATGTTCAAAGTGCGGGAACAACGTGGGAACTAGAACTGGTATTGATTTCAAACCTTCAAGGTGTGCCAATGGCGACTCTCTCTACAGTAAGAAAGGGTTTTTCATGGAATCCATTTGGAACCACATGTTAGCGTCAGAAGTCACTCCTGGATTGCGACAGGAATAGAGCCCAACGCCCATTAGTGTTATGTCACGAATAATTTAATGGGGGTGAGTGGAAGACAAATGGTAGGAGGAGAGGGAGGTGGTAAGTGGTTTGGAAGTGGTGGGGGTTGTCGCAAGGAGGATGCGCCACGATAGTAGGGGGGCCCACACTGGAAAGCTTCCCATATCGGACCCCCACCCCTATTAAAGGTTGAAGGGCAAAGGGGGTCCAAAATCGATTGTGCACCATAGATCTAGGCACCCCAATCTTGACCATTGAGATATGCGTGCCCCATTTCGGACCCCCCCCCCCCCCCCNGTTAAAGGTAGAGCGACAAGGGGGATTCGAACTGGAATCTCGGACGTAGATCTGGGCGCGTAGATCTTGGCCATCCAGATCTATGTGCTCATTAAAATAATGTGCCCGCTTCTAAAACCTTGGGATAAATGGGTTTTTAGCCCATTTTTTGGCCTTCTTCTTGCCAAAGGGGACATTTTTTCCAGTAAAATACCCCACACTTGATTATGTGCTAACATTAGGCTCCATGGGGGACGACACTCCCCCTGTGGGCTGCCGAGAACTCTTTTTCAACTTCAGTGGCTTGCTGTTGGGCTATGGAGTCATTGTTAAAACTTAAAGATAAAAAGAAAAACAATATTTACAAATACAGAGGAGCCATGTATGGCTCAAAAGAAACATTTCTTCTGAAAATGCCCATTCACAGGGCCATTGAACACTTCCTCACCCTCCAAATTCTGCAACATGTAGGTATTATTTGAAAATACTTCAGCGATTTTGAAGGGACCGATCCATAGGGCTTCAAACTTTCCATGTTTGCCCTTGTCCTACTTGGGAGCATCCCATTTCAGCACCAGCTCACCTAACTGGAAATATTCCTTCTTGACCTTCCTGTCAAAGGCATGCTTGATCTTTTGCTAATGGTCCTGAGTTTTGTCCACCACCTGCTCTCTGGCCTGCTGAACTTCTACTAGCTGATGAATTCTTCTGATCATGTCATTAGGTTCTCCTTGATAATCCTGAAAGAATTTTTCCATGGGCACAACCAACTGAGAAGGAAAAACAACTTCTGTCCCATAAACAAGTTGGAAAGGGGAGATGCCTACGGATCTCTTTGTGGTCACTCGATCAGCCCATAAAGCGAATTTGAGCTTTGAATCCCAGGCCTTTTTGTTGTCTTCTAATAGTCTTTTGATGATCCTTATTAGGATCTTGTTAGAGGACTTTGCCAAACCATTTCCCTGGGGATAGTATGGGGTAGAATGAATCAATTTGATCCCAAACTGCTCATAGAATTTGACCAATGGTTCGTATTTGAAAGATGATACATTATCAGTGACAATCTTGCTAGGGCAGTCGAATCATGTGATGATGTCCTCCAGGAATCCAATGATTACCTTATGGGAAGCACTCCTGGTGGGGATAGCTTCTATCCACTTGGTGAAGAAATCTGTGGCAGTCAGGATCCATCTGTGTTGTCCACTAGAGGTAGGATGAATTTCCCCAATGAAATCCAAGCCCCATTGTTGGAAGGGTCCTGAAACAACCATAGGCTTTAATGGCAGAGGCTTGAGCTGCTGCTTTCCAGAGAATTTCTGACATTTGATGCATGCTCTGAATTTTTTGCAGACCTTGGTAAATAAGGTGGGCCAGTAGTACCCAACCCTGAGGATTTTGTAGGCCGTGGTCGTCCAGAAGTGGTGCCCTCCACATAGGCTTTCATGAAAATCAACAATGATCCTTTGGGCCTCCTGTAGGTTCAGACATTTTAAAATCACCCCTAGGGGGTCTTTCCAATGTAACACTCAATCAACAAGGCAGTATTTGACTGCTTTGAGCTTTAAATCTCTTGCCTTGTTCCTTTGCAGGCCATCAGGAGGCCGCAATTCTTGCAGAAAATATATGACATCCTTGTACCAAGGACATCATTCCAATGGGGGTTCTGCATCAAACAACTGATCCTGCTGACTTTATGAGCATTCATTGATGAAACTTGCTTCCAAAGCCTTGCAGTTTTCTTCAGCCAACAACTTGGCTAAACCTTGACCTTTGATCAATTTGGTGGGCTCTATCTCCAGATCAAACTCAAGGATCTTGGCTATCCATTTACTCCTTCTCTTGTTTATGTCAAGCTGAATAAGAATGTCCTTTACAACAGCTGAGGGGACATAGGCAATGATTTTTGAATGAAGGACATAGACTCTGAAAGCTTTGAGAGCTTTCACCAGGGCATAAGCTTGCTTTTCCATGATGTCGTACCTGACCTCAGCATCCCTTAATTCTCTACTAAAAAAGGCAATAGGTTGCTCCAGCCCAGCATCACTTTTCTATAGTAAAACAACAGCCATTGTGTCAGATGAAGCGAAGGAGAAAATAAGGAAATCCTTTGAGTAATTGGGAATGATAAGCACAGGAGCTTCAATCAAGGCCTTCTTTATCTGCTCAAAGGAATTTTGCAACTCAGAAATCCACCTGACTTCATTTCCTTTCCTCAACATGGCTGTTATAAGCTTCACCATCTCAACAAAATTTGAAACAAACCTTCTCAGAAAATTAATTTTTCCCAGGAAAGATTGAACTTCTTTCCTGGATATACGAAGTGGAAAAGTTTGGATTGCTTCAACTTTGCTGGGATCAATCCTGACTTCTTCTACTAATACTATATGGCCCAACAACTTTCCTTCTTTCATGGAAAACAACGATTTTTTGGGATTTAATGAAAGGCCAAACCTCCTGCATTTAAGAAAAACCTTCCTCAGAAGACAATGATGTTCTTTATCAGATTTGTAAAAGACTGTGATGTCATCCAGGTAGATGACCACAAACTTGTCTTTTTCCCCAATGAAGGCTATGTCCATGGCCCGCTAAAAATTTTCCCCTGCATTCATCAATCCAAAGGGCATTTTGACATACATGAATGTGCCCCATGGCGTGGTAAACACTGTCTTTTCTCTATCCTAAGGAAGAACAGAGATTTGATTGTAGCCAGAGAAGCCATCAATCATGGAAATCCCGGATGCTCCTGTTACCCTCTACAATATATGTTCCATATTTGACAGGGGGTAATTGTCCTTCTTTGAGCTCCCGTTCAAGTTCCTGAAATCAACACAGAGCCTGATTTCCCCACTCTTCTTCCTTACTGGGACCAAGTTGGCCACCCACTTTGAATATCTCAGAGGCATGATGATCTGGGCATTTAGCAGCTTCTTTACCTTTCTCTCCATGATAGGCAACAACATAGGATTAATCTATCTTAGCTTCTGCCTAAAGGGCTTTGCCTCCTCCTTCAATGGGATTTTATGCTCAATGAAAGAGGTGTCATATGTTCTGAGGTCTTTGTATGTCTAGGCGAACACATCAGTAAAATTCTTCAAAAGATTGACATACTCGGTCCTCTGCTCCTTTGTCAAGCTGCTAGACAATTTGACAAACTTTGGCTCATCCTTGGTGCCAATGTTGCACTCAGTTGTATCAGCATCATCATTTGAGATTTTACCCTTTACTGCCACATCATTCCTATAAAAAAGCCTTTCCAAAGGAACCAGTCCCTTTGGAATATGATTGCTTGGTAGCTGCACAATGTCACACTCTGCAATCTTACTCAAAAAATTACCAGCATTAAGCTTTGTTTCAGAAACAGAGTCTTGATCAATATGCAGTGCTGAAAATTCTTCAATGGTCTCCAGGAAGCTTTTGATCTCAAGATCATCCTCAAATACCTTCCAATGCTTGACATTGTCAGGTATGGAGGGCCTGTATTTTACTTCTATATCATACCTGAGTTTGGGTGGCAGGGGCACTTTGAAATTGCTTGATGATGTAGCCAAAGGATCATCCAATGTGTTCTCCTCTCTAGGAATGAATGAAATGTTAAAAGCTAAGAAGAAGCTGTCTATCAAATCCCACACTTTGTTCCTATAAGATCTTAGCCTTCGATGCTTGGCTTGGTAAATATTTCTGACCTGCTTCACAACCAACTCGGCATCCCCAAACACAACTATCTCTCTGATTCCCATGTCCTTTGCATCCCTCAAACCCAACAGAAGGGCTTCATACTCTGCCACATTATTTGTAGTTTCAAAATCTAGCTTGTATGAGAGAGATATGGTTTTCTGAGCAGGTGACACAAAGACTATTCCAGCACTAGTGCCTTCCCTAGAAGAGGCTCCATCAAAGAACATTTTCCAGACATAGGTGGTGGGGGAGGAATTTTCATGAGAAGTAGTGGGCTATTTTCTGAATTTTAGAGTAGGCTCAAGAGTATCAATGAGCTACAGTAAACTGGACCCCAATTCAGTGTCAAGAGAAAAGATAGGATGGTTGGTGGGGTTAGTTTCATCACTGATGATATAGGCTAACTGGGCTTCTCTGTACAACCTTCTATGTTCCCCCCCAAACACTAGAATAGTATCATAGGTGAGGTCCATTTGCAGAGTTCCCCCAAGTCTTTTTATCCAAGATCTTGACAACAACATGCCAAACTTGGGGGGAACATTAGCCACTACAATGTCTATGACCACACTTTTCATGGGCAAATGAAACAGGGTCACAACCAGGTCTTTGATGACTCCTCAACATTGAACTTTCCTGGAGTCAAAGGAATAGAGGTCATGATAGGCTCTGGTGACTTCTAGTCCTAATTATTCCATGACAGTCTTGGGCATAAGGTTGTGGGAGGCCCCTAAATCCATCAGAAAATTGTGCAACACTTTGTCATGTATGTTCAAGGATGTGTAGAAGGGAGGGGATGAATCATTCCTGTCTTCTACCATAGGACCTAGGATGATTGCAGGATTTTCATCTTGTAAATTGATTGAGTCTGTGGGATGGTATGAGGGTTCAGACTGTAATAGCTTGGAGAGGCATTTTTTGAACACTTCATGTTTGACCATCTTGGAGAGGGGTACAAGGATTCTGATTTTCTAAAGTTCATGCTCAAAGTTAAAAGATGATGCGAGCTTTGGGATTTCCCTTACTTCAAGAACATGAATCTGGACTACTGGAGAGAGGGGTTGAGCCTTCTTACCTTTGTTGTTGTCTGCTACTTCATTAGCAGGTTTCTCTGTTCTAGTGGGCCTCTCAGGAGCATCAGGTGCTCCCGTCTTCTTTTTGGATCTGAGATCATATCTGTTTTGGTTGCTGCTAGCCTTATCTCCCTTACTCAGCTCATTTAGCTGACTGTTCATGAGAGACTCCTCATATGCTGATTGAGTGAGATGAGGAAAAGGAGAAGTATCCCCAAAGTAGTGGATTTCAGGGTTGGGCTCCTCTATTCCCCCTTCTTCATCATTGGTTACAAAATTATTTTGAAGAGGAGTCCGAATCCTCTGATCTTCTCTATCTTTTCCCCTCTAGTCTCTTTGCATGATCTGGGAAGCATTATTATTCGGCCTCCTAAAATTTCCTCTGTTTTCAACATTTTGAGGATTTTTGTATGTTTTCTTTCCCTCCACCTTCATTGTCTCCATATCTACAGATAGAGACTTCACCAACTTAGTCAATTCATCTACTTGGGGGTAAGCTACATAAGAACCAAATGTGGAGGCTTCATATCTTCCCTTTCTTCTGTTTGTATCAGCCTTATTTATGAGCTTGTCAACTGCCAATACATTAGATTCCACTTCTACGGCTGCATCTTGCATTTGAGCTAGGGAGGTAGCCCTTCTCTCTCTTAACAAGAGGCAAAAGTCAGGGTCAAATGCATTAGCATAAGAGATTTTAGTAGAGGCTTTTGTGGGATTTATTTCAGCAGGGATCTTATTATACATCTTATTGAATCTTTTGGAGAAGTCGGAGACAGACTCTCCTTCCTTTTTCTTCAAGGACCCAAACTCTGTCATGTAATACATGAAATCTTTTTTATCTCCCCACTACCTCAGGAAAGCATTGTCTAGAGCTTCAATCCCAGCAATAGATCCAGGGGTCAATCCCCTAAACCATTTCATCACCTAACCATCCAGGCTCTAGATGAAGACTCTCATCCAGACATCTTCATTTTCAATGTTTAGGTTGTCTGCATAACTGTAGAAAGCAACCAGGTGTTCTTCAATAGTTATGTCCTCTTCTCCAGTGAATTTAGGCATATACTTGAAGTAATCTCCAGCAGGGAGAGGATTCATGGGCTGAGGTAGGATTAAGGGAGCATATCTGGTAGCCACTATTGCATCCATTCTGTTTACAAGGGGATTAGCACCCGCCATAGGGACAATAGGTGTAGGAGAACCAGGAGGAGAGGAGGCTCAAACTGGAAAGACAGAAACTGAGCTTACAGGAAGGAAGGGGAACAACAGGGAATTTGGAGAACAAGATTAAGGGCTAAAAGGAACAGAAGTTTCCCTTTCTTCGACAACAGTAGTAATAGGAGAAGGGGTGGTAAAACCCGGGGTAGGAAAATCTTCTAAGGTTTTGGGCCTGAACCAGGGTACAACCTTAGGAGAAAGGGGAGTGACAAGGCTTTTTTCCTCCAATCCAAGACCAGGAGGGGACAACTCAGCAAGAACACTCCAAACTTTAAATTTCTGGAAACTCCAACAGAGGGTATAGCAGGAAAGTGAGAAGCAACTATTGGAGTTTCTATAAGGGGACAGTGAAAATCATCAGAAATACCTGGTTCAAAAGTAGGAGCTCCTTCTCTGAGGGCCTTTCCCTTTCTGATAATCTTCTCTGGATTAGTTTCAGGTGGTGCTAAAGGTAGCTGAGGAGTAGACCTTGTATGTCTGCCTCTAGAAGCCACAACTGAACCAGTGGAGTCGCCTATGGGTTCGCATCAATGGAGTCACCACAGTGGAGTCGCTTCAGTGGAGTCACCTGTGGGTTTTCATCAATGGAGTCACCATAGTGGAGTCACTTTAGTGGAGTCGCCAGGTGCACAGTAGCAATCTCAATAGTTCTGATATCTAATGCACCTTTAGAATCAGTTAATCATTGTCGTTCAATCCTAGGGAAAATATTCAACTTCATCCCCGACAGCGGTGCCATAAATGTTAGCGTCAAAAGTCACTTCTGGATTGCGGCAGGAGAAGAGCCCAACGCCCATCAATTTTATGTCACGAATGATTTAACAGGGTGAGTGGAAGACAGATGGCAGGAGGAGAGGGAGGCGGTAAGTGGTTTGGAAGTGGTGGGGGCCATCGCAAGGAGGATGCACCACGATAGCAGGGGGGCCCACACTGGAAAGACGCCCATATAGGACCCTCCCCCCCCTATTAAAGGTCGAAGGGAAAAGGGGGCCTAGAATCGATTGTGCGCCATAGATCTAGGCGCCCCAATCCTGAACGTTGAGAGATGTGCGCCCCATTTCAGACCCCCCCCTCCCGTTAAAGGTAGAACGACAAGGGGGCTCTGAACTGGAACCTCAGACGTAGATCTGGGCACGTAGATCTTGACCATCCAAATCTGTGTGCTCATTAAAATAATGCGCCTGCTTCTAAAACCTTGGGATAAATGGGTTTTTAGCCCATTTTTTGGCCTTCTTCTTGCCAAAGGGGACATTTCTTCTAGGAAAATACCCCATACTTGATTATGTGCTAACACCACAAGTGGGGTCTCTAGCTTTCGTTACTTAGGTTTTCTTAGCCTCTCGAGGCTCCTCCCTCTCTTTTAGATCTCTGACTGGAGTAGTTGGAAGCAAGGTTCTCTCCAGTTTGTTAGAGGGGTTATCTGGGGTTTTAGTTTGCTGGAGTTTTTCTTCCTTTTTTAGCGGTTCCGATTTCGGTAGTCCCTTCATCCTTGAGTGACTGCCACTTCACCCTGAGATTTTGGAACGTGCTTGGAGTTGTCTATTTATTTTCTACCTAGTTTATTGTGTTAGTGGGGTTTCTTCCCCCTCGTATTTCACATACAGTTAAGGAGACTTTAAGGTAGTTATTACCTTGGAAGAGCTATCAGTGGTTTTGGCTTATTGTGATGGGCCAGGGAGTATGACTCACACTCCATTGGAGAAGATCCTGATGGACGATGATGTCAATGCCCTTATGGGAGAGGAGGATGAGGCCATTTGGAGGCAAGAGGGACTATTCTCTACTACAAACCTGACAAGTTTTAATGGGATATTTAATGCACTTAGGGAAGCGATTAAGGCCCAAATTGCTAAGGCTCCCGTGGTAGAATGTTAGTTTCATTCCTTTTCTTCTCCAGCCGTAGTTACCCATGGTCTGGGCTCTAGTGCTCTTACGGATTTTGTTGTGAAGGGCTCTGTGGATCATAGGGAAGGTGCAGGAAAGAAGTCGGGTGGCCTAGGACGGGGTCCTGGGGAAGGCCCAAAAGGTAGATTTACAGGCGTGAATAAGAGCTAGGGGTCGCATCTATTTAAACACTGGGTACCAAATCGCTCCAGGTGAAAGCTTATGTTGGGTGAGGACGTCGGGCTGGAGGATACGATTAGCCTTGCGCTTTTTACCCTGGTGGGGAGGTTCTCCTATAAGAACATGTGTAAAATGTCACTGGAGGAATGGGTAAGTGATCACTGGAGTCCATTGTTGGGCTATAAGCCAAATGTATTTTACCTTATGAAAGGGTGGTTTGGATTCCATTTCAAACGAGTAGAGGATACTGAATTGATCCTGGGTAAAGTCTAGACTTTCGACGGGGGCAGTTTGATGATTAAAAGGTGGCAAGTGAACTTTGACCCAACACTTGATTATTTCAGATTTAGACACTTCTGGGTGTTGCTACCGGGACTGCCATTACATTTCTGCCACGTCAAGGCTTTAGAAGCGATTGGAAATACTCTCGAGAATTTTATCAGTGCAGACCTTGGAGCTCTTCTAGGCCACTGATAAGAGGATTTGTATAATCCTTGTGGAAATTGACATACATTCTGACTTATTAGATTATTTAGAGATAGTTTGGTGCAAACATCACATATCCCAAACTCTGGATTACTTAGGCATCCCGTTTAGATGCTCAAGGTGTCGAAAAACGAGACATTTGTGGAGGGATTGCATGGGACTTCAAGAAGAGGAGGTCTCAGAAGGTACATTACTGGATAGGCCAACACGAGTTGATTCACCTAATGTTGAATTGAATTGGTTCATCCCCCGTGACTATGATTTTGAGGATTCTTTAGTGACGGAAACTGTTGAGACCATAACTGGTAAGTTAATTTCTGTTTGTCTTGTTCTTTTTCATTCTTTAACTGCTTGGGAAAGAAACATTTTGTATGATTCTAGTTTCTTTGGTCCGTGAAAAGATCCTTTGGTCCCACCTGCCAAGTCTGGCCCATCTGAGAAGTCATTGGATCTTTTGGAAACTAATCCTTCGGATTCATCGGCTAGAAAAACAGGACCGTGAAGCAATAAAATAAAACAAATGCAGAAACAAAACACAAAAGATACACAATACAAAAGAGACACAGATTTACGTGGTTCACCCAGTGTGGGCTACGTCCACCAAAGAAATTGCCAAGTCCTTCCTTTATTATCATCCAGCATATGAAGGGATACAACCTACAACAAACCTGTTGTAACTTCCTCTTCTTTCTCTCATAGTCTCCTATCTCAGAATACAATATTCACCATCATCCATAGCCGCAATACATTTCCCTCATAAAAGAGGGTTGCCTTCTAGGGAAAAAACCCTAACATAATCTCTACCGTTAGATCTGTGACCTTATAATGAACGGTCTAGATTTACAATGAAATTACAATATACATTTAGAAGGCAATTTTTGCTTCGAGGGCTTCGCCCCTGAACCCCTGCTGGGGGCCCACTTGCCCCCAGACCCCCCAGCCAAGGGGATAACCCCCCTCTGGACCCTGCAAAGGGGGTACCCCCCCTGTGCACTCCCCCGCGTGGAAGAGTGTACATACTTCTGGGGTGTAAATACTTCATGGGGTATAAACATGACTGAAAGTAAAATACCTCTAAATTAGGAAGATAATCAGGCTCCACAACCAACAATCTCCCACTTGGAGACTGATCTCAACAACTCCATCGCTGTTCTACATGTTGGACTCTGAACCTTCTTGGACCTAGAAAATTTCTAATCTTCATCTTCATTCTTGAAGACCAACTGAAACTGAACAGGAACTCAGTTTCTCCCTGGTTACTCCCTTTGTTAACATGTCTGCAGGATTATGGCTAGTGTGTATCTTTTCCAACTTCAAATGTCCATCTTCCAAGGTGGATTGTATGAAGTGGTACCTCAAATGTATATGATTAGTCTTCGAATGGAAGGCTAAGTTATTTGCAAGATGAATGGCACTCTCACTATCACAGTACAACCTGCTATTCTCTTGCTTCTTTCCCAATTCCTCCATAAACCTTTGTAACCAAATCATCTCTTTACTAGCCTCTGTAGCAGCAACATACTCTGCCTCTATTGTTGAAAGTGCAACAACCTTTTGC
>ML785289.1:639221-693569 GCA_009831015.1 Picea engelmannii | reverse complement strand
CAATACAATAGAGACACAGATTTACGTGGTTCACCCAGTGTGGGCTACGTCCACCAGAGAAATTGCTAGGTCCTTCCTTTATTATTATCCAGCATATGAAGGGATACAACCTACAACAAACCCGTTGTAACTTCCTCTTCTTTCTCTCACAGTCTCCTATCTCACCATCATCCATAGCCGCAATACATTTCCCTCATAAAAGAGGGTTGCCTTCTAGGGAAAAAAACCATAACATAATCTCTACTGTTAGATCTATGACCTTATAATGAATGGTCCAGATTTACAATGAAATTACAATATACATTTACAAGGCAATTTTTACTTCGGGGGTTTCTCCCCTGAACCCATGCTGGGGGCCCGCTTGCCCCCAGACCCCCCAGCTGGGGGGATAGCCCCCCCTGGACCCCGCAGAGGGGGTACCCCCCCTATGCACTCCCCCGCATGGAAGAGTGTACATACTTCTGGGGTGTAAATACTTCATGGGGTATAAACATGACTGAAAGTAAAAGACCTCTAAATCAGGAAGATAATTAGGCTCCACAACCAACATCACTAACTTTTGGTTCAGGGGGGATTGGTCTTCTAGGGGGTTGTACATTGATCACAAGTCGGTCCTTAACTATCCCTCAGACAGATTACACTCTGTTGCCTCTCTTGAGAGGATTGATCTAGACTCCTTGGCCTCTCTGGGAAGGGACTTTCATAGATCGTCCAGTGCAGTTGGAGAATACAACCTTCCGGGTTGCAGGGAATTTGATTTGGGAGATATCGATTTAGGGACTGTTCTTGAATCCCTTGTCCTTTCTATCAAAGAGGTGCAGTCACCCATTACTCTTACCACTTACAAGGGGAGATCGGTTTATCACAGACCAGAACCTGACGGGGGAGCGGGGTCCTCGAGATCATTAGTGGGGGTCTCTAGAAAATAATACATGTGGTCTAAGGTATTGGGTTTGGAAACCTTTCTTATTAAGACTATGAGTGTGAGGAAGAAGAAGGAGACTTCGAGACTTATTACTGATGGGACACACTTGCCGGTAATTTTTGAAACAGGGGTGCTTAGAGGCTTGAAATCCCTAGCAAGAGAGAAGTCATGATTTTTCTCTCCTTAAACATTAGAGGGGTGGGGGGGACCCTGAAATCAACCTCCCTTCGAAGATTACTTTGGAGGACTCGACCTAATATTATTTTTTTGCAAGAAACTATGGTGAAGGAACATAAAGCATGTGCGCTAATTCTCACTCTGCATCCTATTTGGTTAACCTGTGCTGTCAATGCGGTTGGTACTTCGGGTGGGCTACTTGTTTCATGGGATCCAAATATTTTTTAGATTGACCCTTTTCTATGTTGCAGTGGCATCCTTCTTACAAGAATGTGCTTGGAACTAAATCAACCATCTCTTTGCTAAATGTATATAGTCCTGTTTGGAGAGGAAACATTTTTGGGATAAGTTGGTGGTCAGTGGTTTACTCAAAAGCATAAATCTAATCCTCACGCGGGATTTAAATCTAACGTGTGGAGCTGGGGAGTGTTGGGGAGCGACCACTCATTTGGATCCACTCTCAATGTTCTTCAGTGAACTATTCTGTAAGGCAGGCTTAATAGATGTTGTTTCGGATGCTTTGTTGCCAACCTGGAGAAATGGTCGTAGGGGTGCTGCTAGTATTTCCAAAAGACTAGATCGGGTATTAGTGGACGAAGAGTTTATTGTGGGCATGGGTAGGTATAAATCTTGGGTTGACTACCCATACTTTTCGGATCATGCCACTGTTGTCTTAAGGATTGACAGGAATTCGATCCCGAAGGCATATCCGTTCAAGTTCAATGCTCATTGGTTATCTGAACTGGAGGTCACGGATATTGTTACAAAGGTTTGGAAGGATCCGACTTATTTGATTGAAAGGGATGCCCAACAAATATTTGTAAATAAGATGAAATCACTGAAGATTAATTTGAAATCTTGGTCAAAAGAGCATTTAAAATTATAGCAAGAAAATTTAACCTAAATGGAAGGTTTGTTGACTGGTTATCTCATGCAGGAGGCTCAGGAGCCACGTACTATTGAAAGGGAGATAAAATCAAGCAGTTGGAGATGGAGCGGGACAAAATTCTTAGAGAAGAAGAAGAATTATGGAGACTCGGAAGCAGAGCTGTGTGGTTAAAGTGTGGGGACAAAAATACTAAATTTTTTCATAACTTTGCCAGTTATAGGAGGAAAAAAAATCAAATCTGGGAGATTTGTGATGAGCAAGGATAGTTACACAGCGGAGTGGAAGCCATTAAATTTGAAGTGGTAAAGTTTTTCAAATCCTTTTATGAAAAGGGGGACCAAGATCATATTGTATATAAGGTAAATATAGCTGGACTTTTTTCCCCTTTGGTTCGCGATGAGGAAATGGCACTCCTTGATAGACCGTATACAAAATTGGAACTATGGGAGGTTCTTAATTCTTTTTCTAGAGATAAGAGCCCAGGGCCTGATGGGTGGATTGTGGAGTTTTTCCTTCATTTCTTCAATCTAATGGGAGATGACTTGCTTGATCTGGTAGAGGATTCAAGGCTCAAGGGTTCAGTAAATAACTAATTAAATGTTACCTTCTTAACGTTGATTTCAAAGGTAAATAATCCTCATTGCTTTGGAGATTATAGACCGATTGCCCTGTGTAACCTTTGCTACAAGTTGATTACAAAGGTAATTGCCAATAGGATCAAGCCTGTACTCTCACAGTCACTGTTGGAAGACCAGTTAGGTTTCCTCAAAGGGAGGCAGATCTTGGATGCAAATGGTACAACTCAGGAGTGTCTCCATAGTATAAATATCAAGAAATCCAAAGCCTTGATTCTAAAATTATACCTTAAGAAATCCTACGACTGTATAAACTGAGACTTCTTACGCTTGATCCTTATCCAATTGGGTTTTAGCTTATGCTTCACGAATTGGATCTTAGGGTGTGTGACCACTACAAATTACGCAGTTTTGATAAATGGGGAGACTTCTCATATGTTCAAAAGAGGAAGAGGATTGCGCCAGGGTTTCCCGCTGTCACCATTGTTATTTATACTTGTCATGGAAGGTCTGAGTTTACTGTTGAAAAAAGGAATGGGCGAAGGGAAGCTCTCTGGGGTCAAGGTTTCAATAATTTTAAAGATTTTGCATTTGTTTTTTGTAGATGATGTTTTAATTTTGTCGAAGGCATCGGTGGAAGAGTGGTTTGAGATAAAAATAATTTTAACAACTTTCTGCAGAGCATCTAGACTATGTATTAATTGGTCAAAAACAATATTTTATCACTCAGGGATCTCTGGAGATTCTTTGGATAGTTTAAAGTCTCTTTTTCCACATGGATTTGGGGAATTGGCAAAAGGATTCTGGTATCTTGGTTATTATTTAAAGGCAGAAACGCACAAATCGGAGCATTGGCAATGGCTACTTTCAAAATTTGAAGAAAAGATCGGATGGTGGTGCAATAGGTGGTTGTCCTTGGGGGGACGTTTCACTCTTGTAAAATTTATGCTTGAGGGTCAGGTCGTGTACTGGATGGCACTGGTAGCCATTCCAACTTCCATTCTGCACAAAATCTGTAGCATGATGTTTAACTTTCTGTGGTCTGGTGTTGAGGGGAGGAAGCACATCCACCTGTGTAGCTGGGAGATTTTAGCAAGGCCAAAGCTTTTGAGAGGTTGGGGAATTCACAACATTTTCCTTTTTAATAAGGCTCTGAGTGCAAATTCTTTGTGGCGTGTTTTAACAAAGAAGGGTATTTGGAGTAAAGTTATAAAACACAAGTATTTTCCTCATTGTTCCTTGATTACTTGGTTGCGGTTGGCATCACCTTCTCTATCATCCACCACGCAAACCTGGAAAATCCTGTTAAAAACTCTTCACCTATTAACACATTGGATTGAGACCAGGTTCTGGTCACAGTGTTCAAGTCGATTTAGATTGCATTGTGGGTTTGGGGAATTCATCATTCTTATCCTGTCAGTTGTGGGACGATCTTAGAAGGAGCTCTGTGTTATATCTTTATCAAGCTAGAGGAGTTAGCAGGACAAGTATCCCATCATCATATTGGAAGTCGAGTGAAGATCTAGGCTTGGTCGGGAACAATGTAGAGGAGTGGGAGGATTATCAGAAAGCTCTGTTGTGTGCGAGGATTCAGTTAAATCACTTTAATGATGAGCTATTATGGGCGGGAGGTGTCTGCTCGGGTATTATTACTACTAAAAACATATACCTGACACTTGCAAAAACTTACTGGCCAACTCATGTTGAAGGTTGGCGAAGACTCATTTGGAAATGGGATCTTATCCCAAAGATCAAGCTTTTCATTTGGTTATCTTTGGAGAATAGAATTCTCACTTGGGATAATCTGCAAAGGAAGGGTTGGTAGGGGCCAAATATCTGTGTATTATGTCTTAAAGAAGAGGAATCAATGTTCCATCTCTTTGTTTCTTGCAGCTTTTGCTGGGAGGTTTGGAGTCATTTTTATACAGCTTTAAATTTGCAGACTGTTTGGGAAGGAGCTTTGTTTAGTTCCTTCTTTGAGAGTTGGGTTGAGAAGGAAGCTGCCTTAATCACTCTCCTTGCTTATATTTGTTGGTTCTTATGGTTGGAGAGGAACCAGATCATTTTTGAAGGGTCCAAAGCCTCTATTTTTTCTGTGACATCCAAAGTTAATTCAAGGCTGAGCATGGGGATGGTGGTTAAAAGTGTTCAAGTGTGTCTCATCCATCCACTTCAATTGTTGACATCAGTTGTTTGTTGGTTTGACAGGGCAACCCTTTCCAACTCTCTCAGGTGCGGGGTAGGAGGTATAATTAAGCACAATGATCTTTTCACTATTAAATGGACCCTAAATTGTGGCCAGGGGACAAATACGAGGGAATAATTGTTAGGTGCTTGGGCATCTCTTTATCTAGCGCAATAGTTAAATCTTGAGGTGATCCAGGTCATTGGTGACTCAAAGATCATCATCGAGTGGCTAAAAGATAGAGGTAAACTGCAGGTGGCCTCTCTAATGGGTTGGATGGATAGCATTAAAGTGATGAAATCTGCATTAAGAGAGATATACTTCACTCATGTGTATAGGGAGCTGAATATGGAGGTAGATGTACTCTCGAAACTGGCCCTTAGCAAGCCTATATGAAAGCTTGAATTCAACAGATGGGTTGATGGTCAAGAGGGGCCTTCCATCTCTATCAACCTTTTTTGAATCAGTTTGGATTTTTATATTTTGGCTATCTTTTGGTGATTGGCGGTATATGTGGATGGTATTTTTTGTCTTGTAATCCCTCTTTTTGATGGCGCTCGTCTAGTTATTATGTTGTAGAGTTATGATAGGAGTGTATTTTTTGATAACGGTCCTAGTATTTTCAGAAGTCTGATGTGACTCGTGGAGTCTGCATAGTATGATGCTGCTGTAATGTGTACTCATTTATAGTTATAATATAAAGGGCGATTTTTTGGTTGAAAAAAAGATACAACTTTGAAATGTCCTGTGTAAACACATGATGCCAGATTGTATGCTTTTAGATTTCCATTTTTCATTAGTTTTTTTAATTTGTAATTTTATATTTGGATCTTATATTTCACTACACATTTGATCCATTTAAATGTTGGTATTTACAAATATTAATGAATGGGTTGGTAAATAAAAAAATCATACAAAAATAAATAATTTTTTTATTAAACATGAAAAAAAAGCATAAAACATAAAAGTTGGGCCCCTCTCTCTATATATAACATAGCTTAGTCACAGTATGCTTAACCATAGTGTATTGGAGTGTAATTTTCTTTTATAGGTAAGCAGGAGTACACAAAGCATTTTAAATCTTGTTTCCCCATCATTTTAAAGAGCATAAAGTTATTTTAATTCCAAATCTCTTGTTTCCCCATCATTTTAAGGGGCATAAATTTAGTTTAATCCCATATCTCTTAAGTATAGACAGAGATTTAAAAATATATAAAGAATCCAATGAATACACATTTTTAATCGATATTGTTAATTGTATCAAGTCAAAAGGTATTGTTGGGAGTCATTTTGTGAATAATACAAAATTTAGACAACTTTGAACATTTAGATAGAAAAAAAATTTCACAACTCATTGTTTGGGCTTTAGTAGTCTTATCAATGATTTATGCTTGCAATATCTAACACTACATTGTCTAGTATATTCTCTTAACAATAACAAATGATGAAAAAACATTAATTATATTTGAAATATAGATTAATGTCCATCTTGGGCATTAGCGATAGATTCCATGTACCTTGTTGAACCTATGTTTTATGAAGTGTCCTTCGGNGGGTAAGAATTCCACTAATAATCTGACAAATGTTTATAAGCACACCACTAGTGATTCCAAAACATGTGTTGCTTCTTGCAACGATGTTGCTTAACTTTGAGCTTAACAATTGAGAATTAGACATCAACCACCCATTCTTTTAAACATCCCATGTAGTCTTTCATCTCGTGTAGTTTCAAGAGGGAATGTGTTGCAATGGTATTGAAGGTTGTAACATAAAAAAATTGTACTTGATTACTCACATACACCTATCCATTGTGAGGTATCTTGTGCAGTCCACCCTAATGTCATGTTCAAGTGTAATCACTCCAACCCTCGCCTAATGATGATACAGGGCCTCCCAACCACTACACTAATGTGATGGTCACATTCTTGGGGGTCCTCTCACCTTAACCTAGAGGTGGGACCTCATTGGATGTATAACGCTTAGGTGGATTCCTTAAACCACGTTTCCTCTTTGATCTCTAATGCTTGATCATTAATGTGATTCATTTTGACCTCTTAAGGCCCCTCTTTGGGGCATTTCTTAACTTCTTGGATTCAATTGGGGATGTAAACTCCTAACCTAGTTTCATGGCCACTTAGGATGCCTCTATTCAAGTCCATAGCCTCCCAAACCATTTTGGACATTCTATTTAAGGAGTCAACTTGGGTCAAACCCCTTAAACCTTCTTGATCTTTTGGTGTTGATTGTATCAACTATCAATCCAAAAATCTTGTAACAGAGGGTCATTTTGGGCTTAAAAACACGTGGTATCATTATAACTTAGGTCAAAATTAGTGAGATCAAAGTTTCTGAGGTCATTCCTGAGGTCATAGTTCTTGAGTTCATAGTTCCTTGGGTCAAAGTTCCTAATGTCATAGTTCTCGAGGTCAAAGTTCCTGAGGTAATAATTCCTCACATGAAAGTCCTTGAGGTCATAGTTCCTAGGGTCAAAGTTACCGAGGACAAAGTTCCCGAGGTCATATTTCCTGAGGTCAAAGTTCGTATGGTCATATTTCTTGAGGTCATAGTTCCTAAGGTCAAAGATCCCAAGACAAAGTTCTTAAGGGCATAGTTCCTAAGGTCAAAGTTCATGAGGTCATAGTTCTTAAGGTCATATTTCCTGAGGTCATAGTTCTTGAGGTCAAATTTCTTGAGATCAATGTTCCTGAGGTCATAGTTCTAGAGGTCAAAGTTCCTGAGGTCATAGTTCCTAAGGTTAAATTTCCTCAAGTCAAAGTTCCCGAGGTCATAGTTCTCGAGTTCAAGGTTTTGAAGGTCAAAGTTCCTTAGGTCATAGTTCTGTAGGTGAAAATTCCTTAGGTCAAATTTCATTGGGTAAAAGTTGCCGAGGTCGTAGTTTCTAAGGTCAAAGTTTGTATTGTCAAATTTCCTAAGGTAATAGTTCCTGAGGTCAAAGTTCTTGAGGTCATAGTTCCTTAAGTAAAATTTTCTCAAGTCAAAGTTTCTAAAGTCAAAGTTCCTAAGGTCATAGTGGGAAACCCAACATACATCCATGTGAATCCCAATGAAGGAACACTCCCTCAGCTAGTTAGATTCTTGGAAGGCTCACTCTCTCAGCTTATTGGAGGACAAGAATAGTTGGGCACAAGTCCTAAGGAAGTAGTTGATCAGATCTAACTAACTAGTTGTTAGAATCTAGTTGTAGCTTGACCCATTCAAGCCATCATGTAATAACATGCATATATATTAGCCTGCCTCCTATTCTAAATAAAGTGATGGTCATTTTTCTCTTAGTTTGGTGCTAGTATTGTTGTTTCCTATTCTAGTTAATTTCTTGAGTATTGCTATTATAGATCAAACAGTATCAGAGCATCGATCTAAGATGTTTATGCTCCAATGAGTTTCAGATAGAATTTTTTTGGGTTGCTAGTGTCTGCCCTCACCCAATTATTCATATCCAAAGGTGTGGTATGGGTGGATCCACCCATCTCTCAATCAATGTTATAGGGTTTTCTCAAGCCATCCATTGCCCAGTCCTTTGTAGTGATTTGCAACTTTAGCAGTGCGCTAGGATTTTCCACGCCCTCCCCTCTCTTCCAACATGCCTTCTTAGTGTGAGCTTGGCTAGGGTTTGCTAGTACGCCCTCCCTTTTGAGCTCTAGATGGTGTGCTTGAGGGTTGTATCAGATCCATATCCAAATATCAGTTTCTTTAGTATATGAAGGTAATGCCTCCTCGTAGAGCCTCCTCCCCCGAGGATTCTACATTTGGGAAATATTCTCCCATTCAGGACTTGGCTCTTTCTCTGAATGAACTCATGCAACTCCAATGGAGCTCCCCAACACCATTGTAGTTGGATACTTATTTCCAACTACCTAAGTTTTCAAGGCATGTGAATGGTGAGGCCATTAATTCCTAGATACACAGTGTATCCACATATTTCAAGACCTGCCCATGAATGACATAAGAAGAGAAGCTACAGATCGTCAGTTTGAAATTGGAAGGGATTGCTTAAGCTTGGTGGGATGCCTAAACAGATACCTCCTCTCAGGTGGTGGACTTCGGTGATCCTTCTGTGAAAGCCCCTCCACCTATTGGTTCTTGGGATACCTTTTTTCAAGCATTGTGGCATTGCTTCTATGCCTCGGGGTATCGTTAGACTCTCCTAGCTCGTTGGTTACAACTCTGCCAACTCTCGGGTCAGTCAATCCAAAGCTACATTGAAGTGTTTACTAAGCTTCACATTCAAATGTATATTCAAGATCCGAAAGAAGTACTCATTATTAAATTTAACTCTGGTATTTTATTCTTTATATGCAGAGAGGTTGATTTATTTGAAAGTTCTTCCTTAGATAAGGCCTTTCTTCGGGCCTTAGATGTGGAACAAAATCTCTCTCCTTGCCTTTGATCTCCTCTATCCAAAGTTGGTCCTTCCTCAACTCCTTCTTCTCCTACATCTCCCACCTCACCCAAACCTAGCAAATGGTGTTCTTATCACAAATCTCATTTTCACTCCTCAACTGAATGTCATGTTCTTCGTAATCAAAATCCTGTCAAAAATGTGTTCATTCATGCTCCTGAGTCCTCCTCGAGCACAACGCCTCCCTTGATCTGATCACCTTGGAGAATCCCATGAAACTGGACCCCTCTCTCCTTCTCATGGCCACTAATTCCCATAATTCTTCACCAACTCCTTTATTTACTCACAATTTCCATATCAAGCAATCCCTGGATGTAATACCCTAGGTTGAACCCCAACTATAAATGTAAATATAAATCTCTCTCTCTCTCTCTCTCTCTCTCTCTCTATATATATATATATATATAAGCTCACGAGCTCTGAGTAGCAAGTCTTGAATTCAGATTTGTGTGCACATTCCATAGTTTGGTGATTGCGTGAGGATTATGCATCAAAGAAAGAACGCACACATTTTATAGTATAGAACACACTTGTGAAAGAGTGTGAGGATGGCGCATCAAAAGACGAGTTCCCACATCCCAAAGTCTTGGGCACATCAGATTAAGCGCACAATTTTGAGGCCAAAGAGCCTTTGTATATATGCTTGTATTTTAAGGCTGGTGAGCCTAGATGCAAAAGGCAAGTGCTCTTGTATTGTAAATGTAATCACCATCAAGATTATTAATATAATCACATCTCTTCATGCAGACTCAACTTAGATGAAAAGAGATGGGGGATAAACTCCATGGAAAAGGAAAACATGGGAAGCTTAAGTCAAGGGATTATTTTATTAATATTTCTGAAAGTTTAATTTATGGATATGTATTTATCCTAAGTTCCCGAGGGTAGGGAATGATTCACCAAGTGGCTAAAGCTACTTCTGAAGGTGACAAGTATCAAGTTGAAGGAATGCAATATATATCGTTGGACTTAGTGTAATTCAGGGGGGAATCACTCATTTTGAAATCCTTCAGAAGGAAATTGCTCTGCGAAGGAATACGTATTTTGTTGTAACTTATTGTCATTTTTTGCTTAACCTTGTGCTTGGGAAGGCTTGTTTACTATCAAAGAGGTGGGTTTTCAGGCTCGTGATCTCTCTTTCCAGGTGGGATTTTGATGGGAATTGTTCCCTGGTGCGCTGGGCATTAGATACAGGGCTCTGAGACTTCCTGTTCGGTCTGTTGTTGAAGTCCCAGAAGGGAAGTGGGGAAACCGAAGGACTATTAAGTAGAGAAGGGGAACACTTCCTAGGGTGGGACATGCATGTGGGAATGAGGGACTGTAGTCTAGGTTCAACAGTCGACACCTTGGACAAACTCTTTTGTTGAATATCAGATCATAGTCTGGCGATAGGAACCCTTTTTCCTTTGGATTTTAATCCCAACTCGAGGGTAACCTGTCGTTGAAATATTATGAGTGACAAAGTCTATGACTGAGAGGAAAGTCTAAGTCCTGCACGTAGTTGGTGACTTTTCATAAGAGATAAGTGTCCTTTACAGGATTGTTTAATTATTGTGTGCTCTAATGTTATATGTTAAAGGGGTTCATATTCTGTATGAATTTGCATCTGCATATTGTGGTTAACTCTGTGCAATGTTACTGCTTATATATATATATATATATATATATATATATATATATATATATGGGTTTCTTATTCATGTATGTTGCGTCACAAGTGAGCATGATAGTTATAAGTGTTTCTTTTTAGCTACATGTATAATGAATATATGTATTGTTTCTCATGAGAAGTATGAAAATTCCTAAGTATTCATGTAAGTTAAACTTCGTGGTATGATTAGAAGATACCAAGGCATGGTATGATTTGTCGGGTGTGCAGTGAAGCAGTCAATGTGCACAAAGTGATATAATTCTATTTGTAGTATTGAATTGATGGTGCGCGTAGTATTACTTTGTGCGTAGAAGTGTTGCGCGCACAACAATGTGTGTGTGTGTGTGTGTACTGAAGGGTTAAATCACACAGAGGATTTGTGACATTTATTTCGCTGTTATAATTGTATTAAAAGAAGTGTACTCGTAGAGTGAAGCTCAATGCGAGTCTAGCCGCAGTACCTTAGGGTTGTGCATAGTTAATCCGACCTACTTGTAACAAGGAGGATTATAAGTAGTATCCACGCGCTAGGAATTTTGAAGTATCTTTGTCGAGTAGTGAGATTGGTTGCTACAAAGAATATCCTAGAGGTTGAAGTTGAGATTGTGTGACGTGGCTCATCTTAGGAGTCTAGGGACATCACATTTTGGTATCAGAGTGATTGGTTCAACATTGGACTTGTGTGGGCCAGAGAACAACATGAAATAGACGTGTACATTAAGTATTGGTGTTGCGCAATGCATAGTTTATTGTGTGCGAAAAACCATTGGTGGGCGGTATAGAGTTGTGATGTGCACAAAAAAAACAATGCGCAGGTGTGCACACTAGAGTTTGGATGTTAAAAATCATCCAAAGGAAAAATAAATGAAAGGATTCTGACAAATTGTGCATATATTTCATAAAATTGTCACATTAATTAGTCTAACAAATCTTGCTGACTGCACATTTTGCAGAATTAACAATGATTAGTTCAGGGAAGGATCAATGCAAAGATTAAAAGCATGGCAAGTGTGCATAGAACCTATAGTCTGGATGAAGAAATGGAAAGGTTGTACACTGGTATGGGTGTTGAAGGTTCAAAATCCAATGGACATAGGGAAGGATTAGAAGAGAGTATGAACTTGGTAGAGTCCATAAAAATTTTGCAAAAGGATGTCCAAATTTATAAAGCTAATATCGATAGGCTTATGAAAGCCAAGGAGGAACAAGAAGGCTTCAACATCAAGTTTCTATAAAGCTTTGAAAGAATTGAGAAAAAGATGGATAAGGAGATAGAGACAAGTAGGTCATGATCTCATGACGAGGGAAGAAAAACAAAAAGTGCTGACAAGCATCTCCATCACTCTCCAATATATTCAGTTGGGAAAGTGCGTAGTAGTTCAAGTCCATCTCCTATCAGAAAGCATAAGAGAAGGACTGGGGTGGACAAGCTACAAGGGAAAATGAATAAGATCAAGCCTCCTACTTTTGATGGTGAGCATAAGAAGGATGAGGATGTAGAAACTTGGTTGTTGGGTATGAGGAAATACTTCCAGATGCATAATTACTCCTCGTGGGCAGAAGGGCAAATTGCCATTTATCATCTCAATGGGAAAGAATCAATGCAGTGGGATCAATATGTGCAAGTGCAACACATTGATGAGAAGAAGGTTACTTGGAGGGAATTCAAGTGTTATTTTGAAAAGAAATATTTAACCAAGCACTACTATGATAGGAAAATGAAGGAGTTCTTTGAACTCAAGCTTGGGAGCATGACCATAGATGAGTACGAAAGAAGATTTTTAGAGCTAAAATATGTTCCTTTTATCAAGGATGAACATGTAAAGATTCAAAGGTACTTGAGTGGGTTGCCATCATTTATCAGCGATAAGATACAATATGATGATCCCAAGACATTGGAAGAAACTATAAGAAGAGCTAAATGTCTCTATGATCAACAAAAGGGAAGACTGAATTTCCAAAAGTCTTGGGAAGACCAGAAGAAAAGCAAGGTGGAACAAAGGAAGAATGGGACTAAGCCACCATTTTTCAGAAATATTACGCAAGGATAGCCAATTTCCAAGGAGCCCAGAATGACCGAGACAATGGAAACCAAGTTAAGGAAACAACCAATGAAGTGTCAGGATTGCGACAAAAATCATATGTTTAGAGATTGCCCTCAAAGAGACGAAAAAGTGAGGACTACGCACATTGTATGCAAATATGTGACAGTTGAAGAAATGGGTGGAAGTGTACCTAGAATTTGCATAGCCTTGGACAACAAGCAAGCTGAGTTTTAGTCGCACATGATCGAGGCAGAAGGTAAGATTAATGACCAACTCATTGTTATTTTAATTGACTCAGGAGCTAGTCATAGTTATCTATATCCTAAAATGGTGGAAAGATTCCAATTGTCGAGAAGAAAGCTTGGAAAATCTTGGTTGGTTCAGTTAGCTACAGGGGCAAAAAGGAAAATGAGATGGTCAAGGCATGCCCAATGGAAATGAATGGACTACACACAAAAGCTGATTTGAATATTATACCTTTGCACTTGTATTATTGCCTCATTGGCATGGATTGATTGGACCAACATCATGCTATTCTAGAATATTATAATAAGGCATTTACTTTCTTGGATGAGTAAGGAAATTTGAGAACGACTCAAGGCATTCCAAGAGCTATGACTATCAGAGAAATTTCATCCTTGCAATTGAAGAAAAGTTACAAGAAAACATGTCAAGTATTTGCAGCGCACATGGAGGAGGCACCCATGGATAAAGTGCCAAGCATTGAAGATTGCGAAATACTAAAGGAATTAAAGGATGTCTTTAAAGAAATACCAGAGTTTCCACTGAAAAGAGATATAAACTTCTCTATAAATTTGATGCCAGGAGCAACTCCTGTATCCAAGACTCCTTATAGGATGAGTACGCCAGAATTGAAGAAGCTGTAGATGCAACTTGAAGAGCTTCTAAAGAAGGTGATACGGATTTTATGAGTAGAATGAAATGAATATAGATTATTAACAGATGCTTAACACAGAATAACAGAGATACAGTAAAACTGGTTTTCTATTCAATAAGGAAATAAGTTGAAACTGTAAAATGCAATGGAAAACAAGCTTGCTGGAATGGTGGCGGCTTATCTCTGAGAAGAGATGTGACGACTGTGCTCATTTGCAAGAAGATGATTACAATGAGGCTATCAAGGCCTTTTTACAATAAACATGAGTTTCAAAAATGCTAAGCATCCAAAAACCTAACCCTAGGAGATGAAGCGCCAAAAGTCATGTGGGCCCTGTTTGGGTAAGTCAGTACATCAACTTCCTGGGGTCGTAACTTTTGCATACGATCTCCGTTTTAGGCATACGATAGCCCATTGGAAATATCTACCTAAGGAATACAACATTTGCACAAAATTTCATGATGAAAAATTAGATGATGAAATTTTACGACCGCAACATACCCAAAAAAACGTCGTTTAGGGCCTCAAAATGGCTCTGGAAGTTCAGGACCCGAAAAACTGCTAAAGATAGTAAAATACCAAAATTGCCAGAAAGTTGTTTCGAGCCAGCTAGAAAAGTTGGGTGGCCACCGATATCCACCTGGATCAATCCTCTCTCCGTAGGAAGCAATGGTCTCCATTGCATTGAGTTCCCCCATCAGATGAGGAAATTTCTGTTGAATCTGACCCCGGGTGAGCCACTTGCCTTGGTGCAGGAGCTGCCCTGCTTTGATGACTCGATAAAGATAAATCCTTTGTTGTCGAGTGCCCTTGATCTGTGCGTCCACAATATTATCACTGGATGCCTTTTGTATGCAATCGGGGTTGAGCTCTCTTGGTGTCAGTTGTTCTGCAAGTATGTGGACCACTTTTGATGGCGGTCGTTCTGCAATTTTCCTTGTGTCTGCATGAACTGCAGCGGCTTATGATCAGTGTGGATGATTGTCTCCTTCCCAAGAATGTAATGTCTCCACTGGCGACAGGCTTTCGCAATGGAGTACATTTATTTTTCATAAGTAGGGTACTTACAGACAACATCTGATAGTGTCTCACTATGATAGGCCACGGGGTGGCTGTGCTGAGTGAGAATGACACCCACAACATAGTCTAAAGCATCTATCTCAATCTCAAAGGGCTGCAACAGGTTTGGTAGTGAAAGTACTGGGGATGAGCACAAGCATTGCTTCAAATCATCAAACGCTTGTTGTTGGAACTGACCCCATGCAAATTTTTCTTTACCACCACCCCTGGTTATTTGGCCGAGGGCCCATGCAATATGGGAGAATCCCAACATGAACCTGCATTAGAAATTGGCAAGGCCTAAGAAGCTCTGAATATTAGTGAGTGTGGTTGGGGCTAGCCAGTCATGGATGACTTGGATCTTGGTTGGATCCACATGTACACCATGTTGATCAATGATGTAGCCCAGGTAATGGACCCTGTCCATGCCGAAGGAGCACTTTTCCAAGTTGGCGTATAGCTTGTGCTGCCGCAGGGTGTGCAAAACCTGTTGAATATGATGCAAGTGTTCGACCCAAGTCTTGTTGTAAATGAGAAAGTCATCCAGATACACCACTACAAAAGTATTGGTGAATGGTCACAAGATATCATCCATCATCCTTATGAAAGTGGCTAGAGCATTTGTCAAACCAAAGGGCATGACCAACCATTCAAAAAGGCCTTCCTTTGACTTGAAGGCCGTCTTCCATACATCTGTATGTTCTATTGGGACCTGGTGGTAGCTAGACTTCAGATCAATCATACTAAAGTATTTGGCCAGGGTGAGTTGATCAAGGAGGTCGTCGATTCAGGGAATCGAGTACCGGTTTCTGACCATGATTTTATTCAGAGCTCGGTAATCAATGTAGATTCGCCAGGTTCCATCTTTATTTTGTACCAGCACGATTGGGCTCCCAAAAGGTGATGATATGGGACAGATGTACCCCTTGTTGAGCAGTTCTTGGATCTGTCGCTTGATCTCCTCATTCTCTAACAGAGAGAGGCGATAGACTAGCCCATTGGGCAGCAGTGTGTCGGGCGTCAGATCGATGGGGTGCTTGACCTGGTAGTGCAGAGGTACCTCGGTAGGTGAGGAGAAGATATCCGAGTATTCTTCCACGACCTTATATACTTGCTTATGCTATGTGGAGAGGTCGGCTGTAGAGACCTTGGATGTGGCTATGATATTTCGCTCATTCTGAGAGTGAATCACGAAGAAGGCAAACTTCCCCGTCTGAGAGATGACCTTCCTGCATTGCTTAGCAGATATCAAGGAAATAACAATAGGTGGGACAACCTCGAGTATCCTGTACAATTTCCTGTTCAAAGTAATAATAACACTACGAGGCTTAGACTCATATACAACATGACGTTTCCATAAATAGGGTTGGCCCAAAAGAACATCACAAACTTTGAGAGGATTAACATCACATAATACCTCATCTTTGAAGGGCTTGATGCCGTCTGATAGTCGGCATTTTTGGCTGACGCGGAGATCGCTTCCTTGGCGGAGCCATCCAATGATGTAGGGTTGTGTGTGCGGCGTTGTCGACAAGGCCAGCCGCTTGACGACCTCTACTGAGATGAGGTTCTTCTAGCTACCGCTATCAACAGGGTGCCTTTTACCCACATTTGTGAATGGAAGAGGCACTCTCCTTCTTCTGGCTTGTCTGGTCCACCATGTTGGAGCTTGGTGGTAGCGATAGTGGCACTAGTTTCTGCATCAATGATCCATCTTCCCCTTTTTGGTTCTGACTCAGAGTCATAACTTGCATTTGATTCAGAGGCTTTTACTTTGGCCACCAGTGACTGCTTTGAGCGGTAGTCAGCACTGTTATGCCAAGGGCTCTTCTGGAAGTCGCACCACTTCCCGGTATCTTTCTTTTTCTTTCCTGTGTCCTTCTTTGCTTGCAGCTTGGACTGGTTGTCCTGATACTGTCCATCTTTGCTCTGTCCTTTGTTCTATGGGTTGGGACCACCCTTTCCTAGATTTTGTTGTCAGGGGTTCCCCGACCCAAATTGTCACATCTTTTGTTTGAGCTTCTGCTCAATTTTGACGGCATATCGGTAGGCCGCGCCCAAGGATGAGATGTCCAGAAATTCCATTTCGGTTTGGATGTATCTATGTAGAGCACCGCGATACTTGAGCACCAGATGTCACTCCGAATCTTTGATACCCAGCTTGGTGCACAAGGTATGGAAGATATTTGTGAAATCAGGCATTGCTTGGTCTCTTTCTTGCCGTAGTGTGGTCCATTTGGTATACAAGCCGTCATAACTTCTAATAGGGTAATATTGTTCCTTAATAGCATCCTTGAAGGATTCCCAGGTGGCCATGACTATAAATAATGAGGGTTCCTCTGTTTCCTTTTGCTCACATAAAGTTTCCCACCAATATTTGACACGGGGAATGACTTTGAGGAGCGTAAAACTAATCTTTTCTCTATTCGAAAAGTTATGGATAGAAAAATACCCTTCTAGTAGAAAAATAGCCTTCTACTAGATGAAACAAAAAAACGTCGTTTAGGGTCTCAAAACAACTCTAGAAGTTTAGGACCTGAAAAACTGCTAAAGATAGTAAAATACCAAAATCGCCAGAAAGCTATTTTGAGCCAGCTGGAAAAGGTGGGTGGTCACCGATATCCACTAGAATCCTTATAGGATGAGTATGCCAGAATTGAAGGAGCTATAGATGCAACTTGAAGAGCTTCTAAAGAAGGGGTATATACGCCCAAGTGTGTCACCTTGGGGTGCACCGATTTTATTTGTGAAAAAGAAGGATGGTACACTGAGACTCTGCATTGACTTCAGGAAGTTGAATAAGGTAACAATAAAGAATAAGTATCCTTTGCCAAGGATAGATGACATGTTTGATCTACTAAGGGGTGCAAGGATATTTTCCAAGATTGATCTCAGATCTGGATATCACAAAGTGAGAATAAAAGAGGAAGATATCATCAAGACTGCCTTCATAACAAGGTATGGTCATTACAAGTTTATAATGGTGCCATTTTGGTTGTCAAATGCACCAGTTGCCTTCATGTGTTTAATGAATGGATTTTTCAAAAATTATTTAGATAAGTTTGTCATTGTATTTTTGGATGACATACTTATTTACTCAAAGTTTGAATAAGAGAATGAGCAACACTTGAAGATGGTTTTGCAGGTATTGAGGGAGAAACAACTTTATGGAAAGTTGAGCAAGTGTTCACTTTACCAGAGACAGATTCATTACCTGGGTCATATCATTTCAGAGGAAGGAATAGTCGTGGACCCATCGAAGATAAAAACCATTGAGGAATGGACAACACAAAGAAATGTTGCAGAGGTAAGGTCCTTTATGGGACTAGCAGGGTGCTACAGAAGGTTTATTTAAGGCTTCTAAAAAATTGTGCACCCAATTACCTCCTTGCAAAAGAAGGGTGTGCGATTTGAATGGTCTACAGATTATGAAATAAGTTTTCAACACTTGAATTTTTTGTTGACAAGTGCACCAATTTTGAGGATTATTGATCCAAATGAAGACTTTGTTGTATATACGGATGCTTGCAAAGAAGGACTTGGGGATTCCTTAGTCAGAATGGGCATGTGATATGTTACGAATCAAGGAATCTAAAAGAATATGAAAGGCTCTATGCCACTCATGATTTAGAGTCGGTGGCCATAATGCATTCCTTGAGGATGTGGAGGCACTATCTCATGGGTAAAATATTTGAGTTGAGGACAAACCACTATTGTATGAAATATTTATTTAGTTAGGCAACTTTAAATGTTAGACAAAGTAGATGGCTGGAATTCCTCAACGAGTATGACTTTGATATTAAGCATATCAAAGGTAAAGAGAACAAGGTGGTTGATTCACTCAGCAGGAGAGTGCATGAGATGCATGGTACAACCATTATAATGTACTAGATAGATTTTTTTGATAGAATTTTAGAAGTTTCCAAATAAGATATGTGCTATTTGGACATAAAGGCGAACTTGTAGCAAGGTATGTCACAATAGAATTTGGAAGGTTATGAGCTAAGAGAGGATGGGATCCTCATGTATAGACGCAGAGTCTATGTGCCAAATGATTAGGAGTTGAAAATCCTGATATTTTCAGAGATGCATAAAGTTCCTTATGCTGGACATCCAGGATACTAGAAGACAATTGTCGCCGTCAAGAAGCAATACTGTTGGCCAGGTATGAAGAAGGAAGTTGTTGATTTTATTGCTAGATTCCTTTAATGTCAGAAGGTCAAGGATGAGCACAAACATCCAACTAGTTTGCTACAACCTTTGTCCATTCTTGAATGGAAGTGGGAAGTTATAACGATGGATTTGTAACTATGTTGCATATGACTTCCGAGCAACATGATTCTATTATGGTGGTGGTGGAAAATCTTACTAAAGTTGTCGATTTTGTTCCAGTGAAATCAACGCACAAGGAAACCGACATTGTTGAGATATACATGCAAGAAATTGATAAATTGCATGGTACGCCTAAGGAAATTGTGTCTGACATAGATCCCAAGTTCACTTCAAATTCTTGGAAGGGATTATTCAAAGGAATTGGGAAAAGTTTGAACTTTAGCACAACATATCACCCAGAATCAGAAGGACAAACCGAGAGGGTAAATCAGGCAATAGAAGATATGCTAAGGATGTATGTGATGGATAAACCATCAAAATGGGAAGACTACTTACATTTCATAGAGTTTTCTTACAACAATGGATATCAAACATCTTTAAAGATGAGTCCATTTGAAGCACTATATGGTAGAAGGTGCAACACGCCTGTGAGTTGGGATAACCCAACAGACCGTGCAATAGTTGGGCTAGATCTACTCCAGGAAATGGAAGAGAAGATGGTAAAGATAAGGCAGGATGTAAAGGTTTCCCAAGACATGCAAAAGAGTAGTGCAGATAAAGGAAGAATCTATAGAGAAATCAAAGTGGGTTGATCATATGTTTTTGAAAGTGAAAGCCATGCGTAGTGTTGCACGAAATTGCAAGTAGTCAACGCTCCCTGGTGTATTATGACAAGGGACTAATCACCTCTCATGGATCCTTGAAATCTGGAGGTGGTGAGTTTACCAATCACCTACGGGTTTTGGGTAACGACAGTCGTACTACAACAAATTGTATTAGAGCTATAGGTCACGAGTTCGATACACACTCGGCTCGAGCTGAGGGGGAGATTGTTGCACTAAATTGCAAGTAGTCAGTGCTCCCCAGTGTATCATGACAAGGGAATAATCACCTCTCGTGGATCCTTGAAATCTGGCGGTGGTGAGTTTACCAATCACCTATGGGTTCTGGTGTAAGGACAACCGTACTACCAACACGTAGTTCCCTAAAGTTAGGGAATTGTTCTAAGATGGTAGCACACTATTGTGGGCCATTTGAAATCCTGGAGAGGATCGGTCCTGTCGCATATATGTTTGCATTTCCTTCATCCTTGAGTATTCATAATGTATTCCATGTTTCTTTACTTAAAAAGTATATACCTGAGGCTAATCATGTCATTGATTGGAATGTGATTCAGGTGGAGCAAGAGAGCCTTTGTACATATGCTTGTATTTTAAGGCTAGTGAGCTTGGATGCAAAATTCCAGTGTGCTTGTATTGTAAATGTAATCACCCTCGAGATTGTTAATATAATCACATCTCTACGTGTAGACTCAACTCAGATGAAAAGAGATGGGGGATAAACTCCACGGAAAAGGAAAAAAGGGGAAGCTTAAGTCAGGGGAATATTTTATTAATATTTATGAAAGTTTAATTTATGGATATGTATTTATCCTAAGTTCCTGAGGGTAGGGAACGATTCACCAAGTGGCTAAAGATACTTCTGAAGGTGGCAAGTGTCAAGTTGAAGGCATGCAATATATATTATTAACCTTAGTGTAATTCAGGGGGGAATTACTCATTCTGAAATCCTTCAGAAGGAAATTCCTTTGTGAAGGAATACATATTTTGTTGTAACTTATTGTCATTTTTGCTTAACCTTGTGCTTGGGAAGGCTTATTTACCATTGAAGAGGCGATTTGTTAGGCCCATGATCTATTTCTCTGGGTGGGAGTTTGTTGGGAATTGTTCCATGGTGCATTGGGCCTTAAATATAGGGCTCTAAGACTTCTTGTCCATCCTGTTGCCGAAGCCTCAGAAGGGAAGTGGGGCAGTCGAAGGACTATTGAGCAAAGAAGGGGAACACTTCCTTGTAGATTTTAACCTTGTACAATATTTACTGTAAACAAATTGTCAGTAAAAGAACAAAAAATATACAATGGCAAATACAAACATTACACAGAGATTTTTTCCCTGGAAACCCAAATTGGGAAAACCAACATATTCTATATTCATTCATAGTGATACACTGTTTACAATACAATATACACATAGGAACCATCGGAATCCAAAACCCTAATCCAATGACTTGGATTAGTCAACAACCCTAATTCCTTAACTGGAAATAGAAAACCATTGACAAAAGACCATGTGCCGAAAAACCACCCAACAATGGACACAAAAATCGAGGCAACATGAAAAATGAGGAAAAAATGAGACATGTTTCCCGAGGCAAAAAAAAAATCTCGAGCGCGTTGCCCCCGAATCCCCGCATGGGGGGATTTCACACCCAGCGCAATGCAAACACTGCTACTCCTGCAAAGAATATAACACATACCCAACATTCTCCCACTTGTTGTTTTCTTTGCATACAGGGGGTTACAGGGTTACATAGTCAACAATCCAAGGTAGCAATGCCCATGGATCCTCTACACCAAGAGAATTTCTCAGTTCTCACAGATTTTGTTAATGAATCTGCAACATTCTTCAAAGTGTGAACCTTCATCAACAATACTTTCTTTTCTTCAACCATGTCTCTCACAAAGTGATATTGAATATCAATATTCTTTGTCTTTGAATGATAAGCCAGGTTCTTTGCCAAAAAAATTGCACTCTAACTGTCACAATCTATCCTTACAGCTTGTTGTACCAACCCAATACCTGAACACAATCTTTGTAACCATACTGCTTCCTCACTTGCATGAGTGGTTGCCATGTATTCAACTCATGTAGTTGAAAGTTCCACTACAGCCTGTCTTTTGCTCATCCAACTTATTTCTCCTCCAAACAGGTTAAACACATACCCACTTGTAGATCTCCTATGATCCAGATCTCTAACCCAGTTCGCATCCACAAAGTCATGTATATCCACCACTCTATGAAATCCTGGTCTTCTTTGGTAGCACAATCCATAGATAGTAGTGCCACGCAAATACCTGAAAACCCTTTTTACTATTGTCCAATGCTCCTTCCCTAGTTTTGACATAAACCTGCTCAAAACTCCCACTGCATGTGAAATGTCCGGTCTAGTATAGATCATTGCATACATCAAACTGCCAACTACACTCACATATGGAACATGAGACATGTCCTCCTCCTCTTCCCGTGTCTTGGGACACTGATCCACATATAACTTTACACCAACAGGAATAGGAACCTTGACCGGTTTACATTCCTGCATATTAAACCTTTGCAATATTGTCTCGACATATTTTCTCTGATTTAAATAGAGTTTCCTCTTTTTTCGATCTCTTTTAATTTCCATGCCCAAAATGAAATTTGAAGAACTAAGATCCTTCATGTCAAATTTAGAGGACAACTGAGTTTTCCCATCCTGGATAATCTCCTTGTTGTTTCCTATCAGCAACATGTCATCCACATACAAGAACAAATAAATCAAATGATCACCAATTAATTTAAAATACACAAAATGATCCTCTTTGCTTCGTGTGAAACCAATTCCCAACATATAAGTATCAAATTTTGATACGACATCCTTGGTGATTGTTTTAAACCATATAGGGACCTTTTCAGCTTGCATACCAGCTCCTTGTTTCCCTTCACAACAAATCCTTCTGGATGATTCATATAGATTTCTTCTTCCAGATCCCCATGTAGGAATGTTGTCTTCACATCCATTTGTTCTACTTCAAAATCAAATGCAACAATAACAAATAACAAAAATATTATAGAGGCTAACTTGGCAACAGGAGAAAAAATCTCACCAAAATCAATTCTCTCAACCTGAGAATAACCATTTGCTACTAACCGAGCTTTGTATTTCTCCACTTTTCCTTCTCCATTCAAATTCTTTTTAAATACCCATTTGTTTCCAATGGGATTTATTCTAGTCGAAAACTCCACTAGATCCCAAGCCTCATTCTTATCCAAGGCTGCCATTTCTTTGTCCATGGCCTTTTTCTATAGATTTCCATCCTGTGAATCCACTGCCTCCCTAACAGTTCTAGTATCATCATCATCAGTAATAGACAAAGAAAAATTTGAACGGAAATCATATGGAGTATACCTTTCCGATAGACTTCTTTCTCAAACCGATCTCCTCAATATCAGAGTATGAGGATCTTCTTCTTTTGATTCCTGTTCTTCTGTAGAGTTTGATTCATCATCCTTTAAATCAAACTCTATTTTCTCTGGTTCTTCCTTACTTGGTAGGACTTCCTGTTTAACAACATCCTTCATTTCTATAAATACCACATCTCAGCTATACACTACCTTCTTAGTTTATGGGTTCCAAAGCTTATAACATTTGAGACCATCTTTATATCCAATAAAGATACACTTTCAGCCTTCTTATCTAGCTTACTCTTGTTTTCTTTTGGAACATGAACATATGAATCATAACCAAATACGTTGAGATGTGTGAGAGAAGGTTTCTTACCAGTCCATACCTCTTGTGGAGTCTTGTCATCCAGTGATGATGAGGGTGATCTTTTGACTAGGTAAAATGTAGTACCCACTGCCTCTGCCCAGAATTATTGCCCTAACCCGACACCACTGAGCATGCACCTTTCTTTTTCCACTAGCGTCTTGTTCATCCTTTCTGCAACTTCATTATGTTGAGGTGTATATGGAGTAGTCTTCTGCCTTTCTATACCACACTTCTTACATAATTCTTCAAATTCATTCCCGCGGAACTCTCTGCCAATATTTGTCCTCAACACCTTAATTCTTTTCTCTGTTTGATTCTCAACGAGACCCTTAAACTCTTTAAACCTGTCAAAGACTTTAGATTTCTTCCCAAGGAAATATATCCAAGTAATCCTCAAGAATTCATCTATAAATGAGACATAATACATAGATTTTCCCAATGATGGGACCAATACAGGTCCAAAAACATCACTGTGAACTAGCTGTAAAATTCCTTCTGCCCTCGATGCACCAGAGGGGAATCTTACCCGATTATGCTTCCCATATACACAATGTTCATAGAAATAAAAATCCAAAGATAAGTTAGACATAACTTCAACCATACCTTTACTATGTCGTAGTTGAAGACCCTTCTCTCCGATATGCCCCAGTCTTTGATGCCACATCATAACCTTTTCTCCAGAGAATGTAGGAGTTGTTTCTTCTTCAACTCCAATATCAGGAACAATGGAACTATTACACCCATCACTAATAGTGTGTCCTTGCAGCTTATACAAAGTTCCAAACCAAACTCCCTTCAACAAGACCATTGCTCCTTGAACCATCCTGCAGGTTTCCTTTTCAAATATTGTTTTTACCCCTGCATCGTCCATTTTTCTTACAAAAATCAAATATTTGGCCAATCCTAGGATGTGCAGAACACTGTGTAGTGTTATAATCCTTCCATCTATGAGCCTCAACTTTATTTTTCCTCATCCTATGATTCTGGTTGTCGAGTCATCACCTAAGAAAACATTACATACATCATACCTTTCATATTCACAGAACCACTCCCTGTGGGGAGTCATATGAAAGGATGCACCCGAGTCAACCAACCATGCCTCATGATCTGCATGTGTGATTGAAGAAGCCAAGTACACATCCCCTCCTTCTTCCTTGGAGGTCTTTTCTTCTATAGAAGGAGATTCTTCAGATCCCTTCTTTTTTTCAACTTTTGATCTACACTGCCTCTTATAGTGCCCTTCTTTTCCACATCTCCAACATACCTTTACAGACTTTCCAGGAGTTTTAGATCTACCCTTAAAATTAGATCTACCATTTGAGAACTTAGATCTATTTCTTTCCTGGGAACGTCCTCTTGAAAATAATGCATTTCTACTTTGTCCTTCCATATTCTTTCATCTCATCTCCTTCAACAACAAGGATGAAACCACTTCATCAAAATTCAAGGCTGTTGTATTACTACCTATGGCCACAACCAGACTATCCCATGAGTCTGGTAGAGAACACAGTAAAGTGATACACTTATCTTCATCTGAAATTTTAATATCAACAGATACTAACTGACTTACCATAGTATTGAAAGCATTCAAATGCTCTACCACCGAGTCTCCATCTCTCATCCTCAGGTTATACAACTTCTTTTCCAGGAATAGTTTATTTACTATGGACTTAGATTGATACAACTGTTGATATTATGGTAGATGCAGGAGGTATTTACCTCCACGTGTAAACCTGGAGAGAATAGAATATTCCAGGAAGCAAGAAGAAACCCTAAATAATTGGTTAAGGACCCTACAAGACAAGACGACTCAAGAGAATTATTTGTATTAGGTTATTAGCCTGCAAGAGAAGATGTCAACTAAAGGAAATAGTTAATAATAAGTAATTATCACCTAGAATGAGAATCCGGCCCTGACAGTCTGGCAGAAGCAGTATAAATACAGGAGGTCAGTCTTCATTTTAGCCAGAATTCTCAGAATTGCAGAAGCACACTTGTGGACACTGTAGTTGGCCAGTTTTGTGCGCAAGTCTTGGAGGAACTGTTGCTGCTAGTTCTGAAGTTTATATTTTTTGTCTTTCTTTGGGTTGGACTCTCTGATCAGTTTTGGTTACTCTTGCTTGATGCACTATCCTTGGAGAAAGGTGCGCTATCTTGTTTAGCTATCTAGCCTAGGGTTTTCTTCTGGAATGATTCTCTATCAAGGTTAAGGTTCTCGAGGGTGGCTTCGACCTATGGTTGGGTGACAATATTGCTATATTGTCTATGGTTAAACAAGCACATCCATTACTTTCTAATAGGTTATAGGCCCACCCTATATTCAGACAGTCTAACCGCTGGAAGATAGATTGGGAGGATTTGCTCAGTTGCTGTTGTAGCCAGTTTCTGCTGCAGCAACGAAACCCTAACCCTCTCGTTGAGGCACCTTAAGTGAAGATATTGACCTAATTTCTATATAGACTAGTGCACCCTAGCCTAGCGCATCTCCTGGTACTCTCAGCAAGGTAAGACGTCAAGTTTGAGTTTTTGGTCAAAATCAGGGGTTGACCAAGTCAAATTAGTTATGACTCACTCTATGAAGTCAGAGAACAAGTTAGAAGGGGCTTCTAACTTTAGAGTGTGGAAGACAAGGATTGACCTCATCCTTGAAAAGAATAAAGTGTTGTATATCGTGAAAGGAAAGATCATGGAACCACAGTTCGAAGAAGGAAAAGAGAAGGAACCTCAGAACATTGCAGTTATGGAGAAGTTCAAAGACAGTGACATCAATTCCATGAGTATCATAGTGGACTCTATAAAAGACCACTTGATACCCTACATCTCCCATATTGACTCATCTAAGAAGATGTATGATTCCCTAACAAACCTCTTCTTAGTCAAAAACATTGGACAAGTAATGAGTCTGAAGAATGAGCTTTGTGACATGAAAATGAATGATGATGATAGCATAGCATCATACTTTGTGAGAATATGTTAGTTAAGAGATCAACTACAAGCTAATGAAGAGATCATTTTAGAAAAGGAACTAGTAAATATAGTACTCAATGGTCTTCCCAAAACATGGGATGCATTTTCCGCAAGCATGAACACAAGGAAGGAGTATCCCACGTTTGAAGAAATTTGAACTTGTTGTGCACAAGATGAATCAAGTATCAATGCAAAAGAGAAACCCCAAAATAAATACGATGTTCAAGCCTTCACAACAAGATTCAAGAATTTCAGGAATAAAAGGAGGTTTGGCTCCAGGAAGAAATCAAATCAAGAGAAAGATATGTCAAAAATACAATGCTTCAACTATCAAAAATATGGTCACTACAAGAATCATTGTCTCAAGGTAAAGAAAAGGAAGGAAACACATGAAGCATTAGTTGCCAAAGAAAAGGGACCTTCAAAGAAGACCAAGCATGATAAAATAGACTTCTTCTTCTAAGACAAGGTAACAATACTTTTCATAGTTCTTGTACATACAATGTTTACATAGTCTCTATACATATTCTGCATATCTATTTCTTAGAAGATAGATGTTAAAAAAGAAACCATATCTATGGAAGAACAACAAGATAAGGATTGTTATCATGATGATCACAAGTCGGGAAATACACATGAAAGGATGAAGCACATCGACAATCCTGGGTAATAATTCATGTGGAAGTTATTACATAAGCAACAGCTGCAAGATAAACCAAAATAAGAATCCTAGAAGAAGTAAAGACAGAAAGAAGTCAACAATCAAGAGGAAATTAGAAAAATACTTATGACACTTTTCAGAAGGAAATAAGGATGCAGACAAAAGCATGGGCTCTCTTAGTCGGAGGGAGCTGATTACAGAATTCCAAAAGAAGAGCACACATTCATGCATGAAGCAAGGATTAGGAGGGAGCTAATCCTAAATTATATGATCCATTGGAGATGATGAAGTATCTATCCATGGTAGAAACCATGAAAAACAACACGTGTTTAGTATGACTTTAGAAGAAGTCTTCCTCGAAAAGAAGCCTTAAAGTATCCCTGGTTGTCCATCCACATCCGTGATCCCATGATGAAAGAAAGAAGTTGGAATATTCAGGGCATGGAATCTATAGAAAACTCCATGGACCCAAGAGCTAAAGATAAACATGAAGAAGAACATGAAGATTCCAAGAAAGAAAGAAAAGCTAGAACAACCAGTCATTATATCAATAATCACAAGACTACCAACTTGATCTGAACCCTCTAGAAGTAATCAAGTAGAAGAAATGAAAGTTGTGATGAAGAACGATGTATGGAAGACTTATGAATGAAAGCATTGTGAGATCCAGAACTAAAGGTTCTCCCAGATGGAGGGAGAGGACTACGATGATAGATTGTTCCAGACATGCCTCTACCTGAGACATTGTATCTCCTTCTATATCCATGGGTTGGAGTTTACATCCAATGAATGTAAGGAATGTTCTTCTCAACAGAGTAATTGAACAAGAAGCATATGTAGAGAAACCTCAAAGTTTTTTAGGTATACCAGAAAGATACTCTTGTATGCAGATGGAAGAAGGTCTTGTATGGATTCAAACAATTTGGTGCAGAGCCTCCAATGCACAGCAAAAGTGTGGTGAAAAATTTCTATAACAGAGATACTATATCAAAATAGTTACTCAGAACTCCAGGATGATGGTTTGCCAATCTATGACAAAATCTTATGATGACAAAAGAAGTGCCACTTGGATATGTTCCAATTTGAGCTCTGCCACGATGTTATGAGCTAGCAGGAAATAAAGAGTTGAATCCAACTATGATATACTATAATGATCAGAGCTATATGAAGCCTCCATAGAAAACCAGTGTTCCAAAAAGACCGAAGTACATTGAGATCAAGCATTACATTCTCTGTGATGAAGTCCAAAAAAGAGAAGTGGTTCTCTAATATATCTCTATAGATGAGCAGATAAGCAGATATTTTGGTAAAGCCTCTGTCCAAGATGAAAGAGTTTGCATATTCAAGAAATAAGTTGGAGCTCGTGGAGACGACTTCCTTATTGAAAAAGGAAGAGATGACTCCCAGGTTGGGAGGGAGCACTGACGTGCTGTTGATTTATGGACAGTCACTTTTTAGTTCAAAAAATGGTCCAAGATGAGAAGTTCCTTTCCAGTTCGGAAAGTGGTTTGAGATTTCTGACAGACAGGGATTTTCCAGTTCATAAAATGGTCCATATTGAATGGTCATTTTCGTAATGAAAATGGTTTGATAGATTACTGATGTACCATAGACATTGATTCCCCTTATGGCTAGTGTGGGGGAATGGTCTAGGATAGTATTTCTTCTTAACGATCACTCTCAGTAGTGGTTAAGAAGACTGGTCTGCCTCGCCAGACAGTCATTCTTTCAAAGCTCACAGTTGTGAGCAGTTTCAAAGAATGGTCTGTTTTTGAGGTTGGTGCAGGACAATCATTTCCTTAGGAAATGGTCTGGATAGTCATTCCCTAGGGCATATTCATTCTCTCCATGTTGAACTTTGTTTAGTGCCGGAGGAATGACCTAGATAGGTGAATGGTCCAGGTTCAACAATCAGGGACAGACATTCCCTAAGGCATACTCATTCTCTCCAGGTTGCACTTTATTTAGTGCCGGAGGAATGGCTCGGATAGGTGAATGGTCCAGGCTCATAAATCAGGACAATTATTCTTCCTTGCTTGAGAAGAATAGTCCAGATAGCTCATCATTAATGTTTTACTCTCTAAGGGTAGATGCTCTTCTAGATATCACAGATGTGAGTGGAAGAATGGCCCAGATGATTCAATTTATATCATGACATTGTTTTTCTATGCAGGCTGATATCAGATGATATGATTACCATAGAGACTGTATGTCTCTGGACAATAGATGTATGCTACTGTGGTGGATGTGTTCCACTGATTGTGACTATATGTCACTGATCAAGTACCTGTGTGATACTTGGTATGGTAGTGAACCATTGGATTGTAGTTATGTACTACTACGGATAGACACAATTGTGTTCTATTGAATGACATTGTTCCAATTTCCTTGTAAAACTATCAGTAGTGTTGAAAGTGATTATCAACTAGATGGATGATCAGTTCACTGATGGGCATAGATTCTCTAGGCGGAAAATGGTGTAGGACATATATTCTTCTGGGACATATGCCCTGATTAGAAGAATGGATTTTGTATCACTCCTTGGAGTAAGTGACTTATTCAACATCATGTATGATTACTCAGATGGAGTATGGTTTCAAGAGATGATGCAGTTGATGACACTGATAGTGATGATGGTGCTCATGATCTAATCATGATATATTCTATACGACTATGACAATGCTACCAGGTGAATGGTATGTTTGTTCTCAAGACCATTACCTTCAATACCTCCCTAACTAGGAGGGAGTGTTGATATTATGGTAGCTATGGGAGGTATTTACCTCCATGTGTAAACCTGAAGAGAATAAAATATTCCTGGAAGTAAGAAGAAACCATAAATAATTGGTTAAGAACCCTAGAAGACAAGTTGGCTCAAGAGAATGATTTGTATTAGGTTATTAACCTCTGAGAGAATATGTCGGCTAAAGGAAATAGTTAATAATAATTAATTAGCACCCAGAATGAGAAGTCGGTTCTGGCAGTTTGGAAGAAGCAGTATAAATACAGGAGGCCAGTCTTCATTTTAACCAGAATTCTCAGAATTGCAAAAGCACACTTGTGTGCACTACAATTGGCCAATTTTGTGCGCAAGTCTTGGAGGAGTTGTTGCCGCCAGTTTTGAAGTCTATATTTTCAGTCTCTCTCTAGGTTGGACTCTTTGATAAATCTTAGTTACTCTTGCTTGATGCGCTATCCCTGCAGAAAGGTGCACTATCTTGTTTGGCTATCTAGCCTAGGGTTTTCTTCCAGAATGATTCTCTGTCAAGGTTAAGGTGCTTGGGGGTGGCTTCGGCCTATGGTTGGGTGACAATATTTCTATATTGTTTATGGTTAAATGCACAGATCCATTACTTTCTAACAACAACTTACCCAACTTATCCCATAAATCCTTGGTTGTAGCTTCCTCTGACACATTCAGTAATACTGAATCTGAGAGACACAGTCGGATTGTGTTCTTCGCCTTTCGATCCAAATTTTTCCAGTCATCTGCTGAAGTTCCTGTAGGTGTAGTACCTGGATCTACCGCAATCCACTGATCTATGTCCACCAACATATCTTTGTTGAAATTACTAAGACAACTGAGAGGGGGGGGGGTGAATCAGTTGTTACTGTGCTTAAACAATATTAATTCAATTAATCAATTCTTAAACTTTCTTCAAGTGATCATCAATATTATACAGCATATGAACAACATAAATAATGAGCATCAGTCACACATAAGATATACACAGAGACATATTTTCACAAGGAAACCCATAAAGGGAGAAAACCTCTTCTTCTTCGAAATGATAGGCAGTCTTTTAAGTTTTGTACATCATCTATAATTGAGCACCAACTCAATGTGAGGCTACTACCTCTATTTTACAAGCTCCAACTTGTTTGAGAGCACCAACTCTCTGGTTTCTCTAGCACCCACTAGAAGGAAGCACCAACTCCCTGAGTATTCCAGCACCAACTGGATGGAAGCACCTATTTTCAGTTACTCAGGCTCCAACCTGTATAACATAGAACAACTGTTCTCCCTTGCACCACCCTACCACCCTGGTTTCTCTGGCTGCAACTAGATGGAAGCTACTACTCCCTTTGTTCAAGCACCTACTTGAACCTCTGAGGACAACAATCCTCCCTAGCACCTCCCTTCCTCCCTAGTTACAAATAAATGATTGAATAACCAACACAGAGATAAATCAATTCTTACCACTTCTTCACTGTTCTACAATTCTTCTCTGGTACACTATTCTTCTTCTCTGTTCATATTTGGCTTGACTTGCTGTCTCTGTCTATCTGTTCTTTCTCTGTCCTTCTCATCCTTTTTGATATGTGCACATTCTGCTCTCAACACCTTTTCTTTTCTGTTCAGCTTCTGTTCCTTCTCTTTGAGATTTTCTTCACTCTGTGCATCCTGTAGTTTTTTTTTTTAATTCTACAGTTCAACTCATTTTTCAGTCCTAACAACCAACCATGCACAATCTATATGTTTTTCTTTTATACACGCCGACCACGATAGGTACACCTCAAATCTTCTTGGGCAAAAGAAAACGTATCAGCAACTGAAACGTCAACCGATCAAGAATCATGAATCAGTTTTGCTAACTGATTCGTAACTGATCAATTAACTGTGAGATGAAACAGTGGCCCTTCGATCATATTCAATTTCACCTACACCATTGGATTAAATTATGATTCTTGTGCTTATTTCGCCATTTCTCAATTCGACATTTTGACATTTCGACATTCCTTGTGATAAGATAACTTGACGCTTCATATTTCAATCCCCAAAACTCCGAAAAGAAAAGCTTAGCTTGACTAGTTTCGATTATTTCGGCATTTTGCATTTCAACATTCTGCAAGTTCAAGAGATTTATGGAACTACGTTCCTTTGACTTTGCAGTCAACGAAATGAAAATATTTCACCATGTGTCCTATGGATCCAACAGTCCAGATCTTATCGTGAATTCGAAACTTCATTCCCTTTGTCGTGTCTGATTAACGGTGATTAATCCTCGATCTGATGGCTAGAATTATTTTTGTGACTTCACATATCGCGAATTTAGGACTTCTATGGTGAAGTGTTTCAACACTTGACTCCTCCAACTCCCGGTATCTGAAACTCCGAAACGTAGTGGTTTCGCTGGATTTCGGAATTTTACATTTCACGACTTCGGGTCTCCTATGGTGAAGTGTTTCGTCACTTGACTCCTCCAACTCCCGGTAACCGAAACTCCAAAACGTAGTGGTTTCACTGGATTTCAGTATTTCACATTTCGCAACTTCGGGTCTCCTGTGGTGAAGTGTTTCGACACTTGACTCATCCAACTCCCGGTATCTGAAACTCCAGTAAGGAGTCTTTATCATTTCTCGACTATGGGTTTCGTGACTTCAAGACTCCTTATGATGAGAGTCTTTGTCATTTCCATCTCCCGGTATCCAGTACTCCAAGCGATGCGCCTATTTCAGGTTTTCGCATTTTGGCACTTTGGGACTCCTAATGATGTGAGTCTCTGACATCTCCATCTCTCGGTAACTGAAATCCCAGTATCTAACACTCCAAGCGATGCGCCTATTTTGGGTTTTCACATTTCGACACTTCGGGACTCCTAATGATGTGAGTCTCCGACATCTCCATCTCCCGGTAACTGAAATCCCGGTATCCAACACTCCAAGTGATGTGCCTTTTTTCGAGTTTTGGGATTTCACATTTCGACACTTCAGGACTCCTGATGACGAGAGTCCATGACATCCCTATCTCCCGGTATCTGAAACTCTGGTAGCTAAAACTATGAAATGGAGTTTGACCAACGCTTCGATCTTGCCATTCGTTCAACAAGCACACCTTTGCACTGCTTTCAACTCTGTGGTAATTCACTTACTTTGTTCCTATTTTTCCATCGATGCATACTCTGATCTTGCCATCAATGACAAGAATACTCTGCTTGTTAAACATGCCAACCATCATACTCTGCCTTTTGTCTGAAAACATGCCAACAATCTTCCATCTTGAGCTTCCACAACTCAAAACTTTTCCCATTAAACTTCTCGATCTCCATTTTCGAATTGCTCGCCATTTCTTTTCACTTGAAAAATCAATACCACAGATCTCCCAATGTAACAAGGATTATCATAGTCCTGAGGCAAACCCTTGACCACAAAGGCATCCCCCTGAAGCCAACAAAGCTCTGATACCAAATGTAGATTTTAACCTTGTACAATATTTATTGCAAACAAATTTTTCGTAAAAGAACAAAAAAGATACAATGGAAAATACAAACATTACAGAGAGATTTTTCCCCTGGAAACCCAAATTGGGAAAACCAACATATTCTATATTCATTCATAGTGATACATTGTTTACAATACAATATACATATAGGAGCTAACGACATCCAAAACCCTAACCCAATGACTTGGATTAGTCAAAAAACCTAATTCCTTGACCGGAAATAGAAAACCATCGGCAAAAAACCATGTTCCAAAAAACCGCCCAACAATGGACACGAAAAATCGAGGCAACATGAAAGATGAGGAAAAAATACGACACATTTCCCAAGGTAAATTTTTTTTCTCGGGGGTGCTACCCCTGCACCCCTCTCAAACCACCCTGTGTGCCCGGCGCAATGCAAACATTGCTACTTGTGCAAACACTTCTACACATACCCAACATTCCTAGGGTGGGATAGGCATGTGGAAAATCAGGGACTATAGGCTAGTTGCAACATTCGTCACCTTGGACCAAGTCTTTTGTTGAATATTAGACCATAGTTTGGCGATAGGAATCCTTTTTCCTGTGGATTTTAAGCCCAGCTCGGGAGTGACCTGTCATTGAAAGATTATGAGCAACAAAGTCTATGGCTGGGAGGAATGTTCGAGTCTTGCACACAATTGGTGACTTTTCATAAGAGATAATTGTCCTTCACACAGTTGTTTAATTATTGTATGCTCTAATGTTATTTTTTAAATGGGTTCATATTCTTTATGAATTTGTTTCTTATTCCTGTATGTTGCGTCGCATGTGAGTATGATAGTTATAAGTGTTTTTTGTTAGCTACATGTATAATGAATATATATGTATTGTTTCTCATGAGAAGTATGAAAATTCCTAAGTATTCCTGTAAGTTAAACTCTGTGGTATAATTAGAAGATACCAAGGCATGGTATGATTCGTCGAGTGTGTAGTGAAGCATTCTATGCACACAAAGTGATAGAATTTTTCATGTAGTATTGGATTGATTGCGCACACAGTAGTAATTTGTGTGTAGAAGCATTGAGTGCACAACAATATATATGTGTACTAAAAGGATAAAGCACATAGAGGATTTGTGACATTTATTCCACTACTATAATTGCATTAAAAGAAGTGTACTCATAGAGTGAGGCTCAACACGAGTCTGGGCACAGTACCTCATGTTTGTGCAGAGTTAATCCAGTCTACTTGTAATAGAGAGCGTTATAAGTAGTGTCCGCGTGCTAGGAATTTTGAAGTAGCATTGTCCAGTGGTGAGCTTGGTTGCTACAAAGAATATCCTAGAGGTTGAAGTTGAGATTGTGTGATGTGGCCCATCTCAGGAGTCTGGGGATGTTACACCGACCATGCTCATTCTCAACAACAGTAGCTAAGAGAATTTGGTTGCTCAGGATTTGGTGTAGCGGTTGGAACTTCCTACTACCCCTCATCCGACACCCTACCAATTGGGTTGGGTTAAGAAGGATGTTCCCCATGTGATGGTGACCCAACGTTGTTGTTACACAACATTTTGTCACAATTGCTTATACTATCTATTCTATGACACCTTAAAATCATAAGAATTTAGAAGGAGAGTTGGGAAGAAGTCTTTTGGAAACAAGAAACTCTAACAAGTCCCTAAACTAAAGAATTTTCATTGGTTTCACTCTAGCAAGGTGCGACAAATCTACTTGTCAGAGTTTTCATCACTACCAAGTGCGACAATGACACTTTTTTCTCAGATATAAGGGTGTGCCAACCTCTCGTACATAGGAAAAAGAAGATATTCTCAAAGGTTCTAGAAGAGAAGCTTCAATGATGAGTTGTTTACCAATCAATGTGGATCTCACCCGCCTTTCCTGATTTGGTGAGATCCTAACCTCTTCATGGATTCCTCTCTACTCTATAAAAGAGGAAACTTCCAAAGGAAAAAGGAAGAAAGAATAGAGGAATAACAAAATTATGGTGAATTGAGAATAGATCCAGATTTGTAATTGAGAGTTTGTGAATCTCACTTTGGCCCTAAGAGATTTAGTTGTGCTATAGTGTTCTAGTGATGATGATGACATCTATGGAGGCTATGAGGGTATTGAAGCATTAAGCTGCTGGAAGGAGCTTGTCAATGCCAAGGCACCAGTTGCAAGTTGTTTTCTAATTATTTAATAGAGTGATACATTTTCCTTTCCTAACTAAGATTGCTAATGATCTTTGTGTGTATTTTTGCTTGGATATTTACATAGGTTCATTGAGATATACAGATATTGGTTTCTTTTACTGTTTTGTTTGTTCCTCTTGCAGAACTTTACTTTTACGAAACATTTAATCGATAAATTGGAGTTACAACTTGCGAGGACAAACACCGATTAAAAATGTATGAACTTATATCTTTTATGTTTCTTTTTAACCTTAAGGAAAATCGTGTATTTTGTTTTGTTTTGTTCTAGTTTCAGGTGCCCGGACTAGGGAGATTGGTCTATGTCCACATTCACTAATTTATCCACAACAAAAATGGCGACCATATTGGGGAACGATTTTCTAGATTTGTTTTCCTAGTGAGCTTCCTGTGTCCTATTTGAGTCCTCCCGAGTCATCATTTCACTTTGTTTGATAAGAAAATCCCAAATTCTTCTGGAAAGATTGAGCTTATTTTGAATTCTTATGGACTTTAGTTCTCTCTGCACTTTTATTTGAGTCACAGAGCGACATTGTCGCACTGTGTATACTTCTCTATCCGCAACAACTTAACTTGTCGCACTGTCTGTCATAGCCGCCTGCGACAACTTTTTAAAATTTTTATTTTGAAAAAGTTATTTCTTTCCCAGGTCTGAGATCTGATGTTATAGAAGTATTTGGGTTGATTCATTTATTGATTTACAGACTTCTTGGTAATCTGGAACTACTTTTCACCATTGGTATTTTTTAACTTGCTTTCTTCAGTTTTTCTTGTATTGAAAATGATATAATCTCTTAGCCAATTCTATGAATGCTTTTCAATTACTGTTGTTATTGTTTTCTTGAAGATTTTTTAGACAATGATTGAGTGTTTTCTTTAGTGAATTCTTTAGCTTTGAACTCTCTAGTTGAAGAATTGTTTCAAGACTTTTGAATTGAGTTTGGCTTTAAGTCTTTGGAGCTTTGTTATGATTTTTTCTCTTTGTTTTAAGTTTTGGATGTGATTCATTTGCTTCGGTATATCTCTTTTCTTTCTTTTGCAATTTCATATCTGTATTTGAAAGAAAAAGTTTAAAAGAGAAGCATATTTCTTTTCCATAAAGAAGAATCTTATTGCATTCTAAATCGTTTGAGGAAAATTGGAATTGAAACATTTAAAATTGGAATTTGTGTTTTTTGAAAACATCTCTATTTATAGGAATTTTGGAAAGATACTTGTATTCTTAAACAAAGAAACCTCTCTCTCTCTCTCTCTCTCACGTACATAGGATTCATCGAATTTAAATTTTCATCTCATATCCTTTTGTACACTTTTGATTCAAGGTCTCACATCATGAGTTTCATTTCCATAACCCTGTGTAAACAACAACCTCTAAAACAAAGCGTTTAATAAAATCCATTAGGCAATTTTTATTTCTTGATAGCAAACCAACATTACTTTAGGCTAGAGCTTTGGAATAGGTTATGAGGTCAACTTTCCAAAGCTTCCAAAACCAACATAGAATATTGTGGTAAGGAGGGAAAATCCAATTTCATATAGGCATAGCTAGGATGCCCCTCTCACACAGGGGCTAAACATGAGGTTGCGTGTGGGAGAGAAGCGAAGATTACCACTCTGAGGCTTGACCAAACGTAGTGGAATGATTTTATATTGGGGGTTCTTATTGAGATGCAACTGTTTTCATTTGGTCTTAGAACTTCATGAATCTTGAATCCATTTGGGGTCCTCTGGAGCTTATCCGATCCTCTTATTCTTAGTCCTCTTGGGGAATTTTGGACTTGATATCCCGCCCATACTTTCGGACCTAACTGTCAATTGTACCCACCTCAAGGTTGATTACAAGTTGGTGAATTTAGTTTACATAATATTTAGGGTCTTTACATTAGGTGATGGTGAAGGGGAGTCTTCACTGTACCTCGGTCAGACGTTGGTCAAGCTCACTCGGGCTCCTTGGAGGGTCACCCATAGATTGCACCATAAAGGGACTTGCACCAGGGCGTAAGTCCACTAAACAGGTCGCCAACACAACTGATCCACCTAGTCCATCCCCACTCCTTATTGTATTGTTCTTACGATGTTGGATTTCATCGCCAACTAGTTTATACAGTGTGAGAAGATGTTTTTTGTTGGTGTGTTTTCTTTCTAGATTTCTTCGAGAATGTTTTATTGTTTGCATTAGATGACCTAGGAGATAATCGATAATTGTTGAAAATTTAAAATGTGGCAGAACCTCCTCACCGTTCTTGTAGAATGCAGGGTTTACCCCCTGAAGAACCAGAAAACACAACATCTAAAGATAGCAATGTTGATATAGAAGGATCATACGTAGATCAATCTGAAACCACTAGGATTGAAGAACCAGATTTTGACAATACTGAACCTGAACTTGTTGAACCCGAAGTCACCCAAGATTACGAAGTTGAAATACTTCATTCACCAAGTTCAGACTTAACACATTTACATTCTATTACTCAACCTTTCGTTCCTTCACCCATTCCAGTATCTAAACCACTATAGAGTAGTCCTCAACATCCTGAATTTCCAAACGGTGTCGTAGTTGAAGAATATACTCTTGATGATTTTCACTTTCATTTCAATCCACCTTTATCTGATGGTGACGATTCAATTGTTGTTCAACTACCCGCACCACTTGTATCTTCATAGAGAGATAACGGTTGGTACTGTTCTTTAATAAGAGATAGTGAAACCCCACTATTATGTACACCATCGTCCTTCTTCACCAGTTCAACAATGGATCAATCCACTTCTATAGATCCTGTGTTTGAAGGTACTAGCATCCAAACTACATCTTTTATTTCTAGTGGACCTAGTATATCTTATGACTTTGGTGGACCATCAGTTCCCATTGGGTATCAATCTCTCAGTGGTATATTTTCTTGCGCTTCGACGAGTCCTTCATTGTTTTATTATCCTCCTTGGACTACTGGTATGCCTGGTATGCATGATATCTCTGGTACAACTCATTCGAATATAGGAAAAATCCCACAAACTACTATTGCTCCAATATCTTCTACTCAACCAATTTCTAGTCAACAACTTCCCTTAACTAGTGGGACTACTGTTCAGTCTTCTCTAGGTCAATCCATACCTACAACTATGGGTCAAATGTCCATAGGGTCCATGGTATCTGGAGGGAAACCTCTTCCAGGATCGTCATCTTCTATTGGGGGGAAACCTCTTCCAGGATTGTCATCGTCTACTGGGGGGAAACCTCTTCCAAGATTTTCATCACTTACCGGGGGAAACCTTTTCTAGGGTCATCATCTCCTACTTGGGGGCAATATTTTTCAGGATCATCGTTAGCTCTTGGAATTGGCCAACAACTTCCAGGTTTTGGACAAAAACCTCTTGGTTTTGGTCAACATTTTCTTCTTGGATTTGGCCAACAACCTCCTAGTTTTGGTCAACAATATCCTCCTGGATTTAGCCAACAACCTCCTGGTTTTGGTCAACAATATCCTCCTGGATTTGGCCAAAAAACTCCTAGTTTTGGTCAACAATATCCTCTTGGATTTTTCCAACAACCTCCTAGTTTTGGTCAACAATCTCCTCCTGGGTTTGGCCAACAACCATATTTCCCTGGATTTTTCCAACAACGTGTTCCTGGATCTGGTCAAAAACCTCCATTCGAAGCTTATTTTACTGGAAAACCAATACCTACTATTGGTCAACAACCTCCTCCTGGTGGATCATCCCAAATGAGATTCATGCCATCCTCAGGTGATCAAATGTCCGGGGGCATGCCTTTCTCTCGAATGGAAAGTCAACAAAACATTCCTGAAACTAATGGAGCTAGTGGTACTCAGGTACATGTTGTCCAACCTTTCCAAGGATATAATCCTTATGCTATTGGTACTCAAGTTCCCATGGGACATCCACATTTTCAACCTTATTTAGGTTAAATACCAACAACATCCATGAATCCTCAACATGGGTATAAAGCATATCAAGGGGTCGATCCTTATATGCTTGGCATTTTCAACCTTATTCAGGTTAAATACCAACAACCTGCCCTTAATGTCCAACTACCATTTTTGGCAAGTTTGGACTTACCCGACCTATCTTGGCTTACCAACGATCCGATCTAACATTTTCATACTTGCCTCACATACCTACTAAGTTACCGAGTGACATCCTTAAGTTTGACGGAAAACCTAGAGAAGACCCATCAAATCACGTCATAAATTATCATTTGTGGTGTTCTTCCAACTCTTTAAATGATGATTCTATTCGTTTACGTCTTTTTCAGTGCACACTCACTGGTAGTGCCGCTAAATGGTGCATAGAATTAAAATGAGGAACTTTCTATACTTTTTACTCTTTGGCTACGGATTGTTTAATGCATTTCTAGTTGCCAATCATTTATAAAACTGGCACCAAAATTTTAACATATTTACGACAATCAACATCTACCCACATTTCAGATCACATACATGAATGACGACGTTGACATCGTTTGATTAAAGATGGAATCCCGGATCAATTATTAGCTGATTGGTTTACCAAATATTTGATACCTCCTATCGCTCATGATGTTGCAATGGGGGGCGTCGTAACCGAATAACAAGCTATTGCTTGTGCTCAATATTTAGATCTTGTTTATTCACAATCCGACACTTTGTATGATTTAATTCCCAACCCTCCTAGACCTTCAACAAACCCAACTTCTGTCTCTACTAATGCATCACACACTACTGATGGCGTGGTTGGTTTTGTCACTTAATAAATTAAGGGTAAACCTTCAAATCCATCTAAAGTTATCCCTAGTACCACTCAAGTTACTACCACTACTACTTCTCCTATTTCTCCAGAAAAAACTTCTGAAATTAATGTAGTTCAAACCATGACATCTGGTAAGGACCAATCATTTGAAAGTAAGAAAAAGGGCAAAGGTAAAGCTAAACAAAATGCCCAAGAGAAGGAGAAACCTAAAACACCACCTGCTGATGAGACATAGAAATGGAAACCCAAGTATTCTTGCTTAATTTTTGAAGAGGACCATTATACCAAGGATTGTCCATATCAAACATACGTTAGTTTTTTTCTTAAAGGAACTTCTACTGCACCTGCGGTATTAAATAATCCTTTTCCCTCTCAACAAACTCAAATGGTCACTCAAGATCAACCCTCTGTGTCAAATAACTCTTATGTACTTATGTGTACTACAGATAAGATAAACAAGTCACACTTACTACACGAGCCAAAGACTATTCACCTACAATTGATAAGGTTAATGATCAACCTTCCCTATCTACTCCAACCCCTTCCGGTCCTTTGCAAATTGATAAACCAAGAATTGACACAGTGATTCAACTAGCTCCCAAAGGTGTTATTCATAAGTCGTCTTTTAATCTGCATGCATGAGTTGCTCAAAACTACAATATTGTGGAAGATTTAGATCAAGCACCCTTTGCGATGTCGGCTCTCAAAGTTCTTCAAAGTTGCCTTGTGCAACGAAAAGCACTATTGTCAGCTATAGGTGGATTTGACCCTAATTATTCGAATAAGATATCCTTTGACTTGGAAACTCATATTCCAAGACTTCCGCATCAACTTGCATTTCAAATACAATTTCTCTTATGAGATAAGACAATTTTTCTCACTATTATTAATGAAGGAGCCTCAACTTGTGTGATGTCTCTTAACTGTTGGAAAGCTATTGGCTCTCCGTCCATGAATCAGTCATCTAATACATCAAAATATTTTGATGGTAGATGATTTAATCCATATGGAGTTATTAATGCATTACCAATCATATTGGAAGGTAAAACAATCATTGTTGAAGTTGAAATAGTTGATGCTTCGCTAGAATAAAATATTCTCTTGGGACGTAGTTGGGTCTACGCCATGTCTACCGTAGTTTCTACCTTGTTCCATGTACTATGTTTTTCCCATCAAGGAAAAATAGTTACAGTTGACCAACTTGCCTTTTTAAATTCTGATTCATGTGTTGGTAGTGTACCTTTTGTAGAGAACATCACCTCCTTCTCCTATGAGAATGTTGGTGTGGGTCTTTTAAAGGATTCAACGTTAATAGGAGATTTTCCACTCCCACCACCCAAAATTTCTCCTTCTGTCCCCCAAATCAATATGATTTCAACTGGTATTGGTAAATCCCTTGGTTCATATGATCCATGGGTAATTCCTACTCCAAATGAATATGATAATTATGATGACCGAATGCCACTTAGCCCAGTGGAGTTGAATTATGAAGCCATCCAATCTGCCTATGCATCTACTTCTGATGCATATGATCGAATGTGTCAAATCTTAGATGAGTATTATCACTCTATCTGGATTACCTCCCTCACTTCCCCTGATCCTTTCAATGATATTTTTCCCAGTGATGAAGATATCATGGAGGTTATGTCCTTAGAGGAAACTCCATGGGATGATGGACATCATTGTTCCTCCTTTTTTCTTTAACTTGAAATCGAGACTCATTCTATGGTATCTCATGATCCTTTCATTCCTATCCTCCCTTACGATATTTTATCTAAGGGGAATTTGGGAGTCATTTATGATACTGTTCCTATTGATATTTCAATCAAACCTAGAGTCGTGGAAAACATTCATATCGATGCTTCTTGTTCTCCTAAATAAATTAACGTTTATAGAGCACTTTTTCAAAATAATTCCACGACATTTTTGCTTGGTTCTATGAAGAAATGTCCGGTATCGACCCAAATATTGTAGTTCATGAGATTAAGATATATCTTGAAGCTAAGCCTGTCTAGTAAAAGCTTCGTCTAGTTCACCCTAGAAAAGTCGTTGCTTTCAAAATGGAAGTTGAAAAACTTTTTAAAGTAGGTTTCATCTATCTAGTACCTCTTACCGATTGGGTTTCAAATATTGTCCCGGTCAACAAGAAACAAGATATAATTCATGTATGTGTTGATTACCATGATATCAATAGGGATTACCCTAAAGATAATTACTCGAATCCTTTCATTGACCATATCGTTGATGATTGTGCCGATAGTGAAATTTTCTCCTTTATGGATGGTTTCTCAGGTTATAATCAGATTAACATACTTCCTTCAGAACAACATAAAACTAATTTCATCTGTCCTTGGGGTACCTTTTCTTATAAAAAACTCCCTTTTGGACTTAAAAATGTCGGCGCTACTTTTCAAAGAGCTATGTCCTACACTTTTCATGATATTAAGCATATTGTTCAACCATATCTTGACAATTTACCTGCACATTCTATTCGACGTCAAGATCATTTAGCCCATCTTCGTGCGATTTTACTCATATGTCGGTTCTACAATATTCACTTAAATCCACATAAATGTGTTTTTTGTGTGGAATCAGGACGTTTCCTCATTTTTATTATTTCCAAGCAAGGGATCCATGTTGATCCTTTGAAGATTGAGAATATTGTTAATTTGCCTCCTCCTTCAACATTATGCCAACTCCAAAGTTTTCAAGGGAAGGCAAACTTTTTGCGTCGATTCATTCCTCATTATGTAGAAATAACTAAAGGCTTCATTCGTCTACTTAAGAAAGGGATTCCTTTTATATGGGATGACATTGCTCAAAAAACCTTTGAGGCTCTAAACCATGTGTTAACCCATACATCTTTATTACACCCCCTGATTATAGCTGTGACTACTTTCTATACCTTACTGCTTCTGACAATACCATTGCTATGGTACTAGTTCAATAGGATGATTTGCATGACGAACATGTGATTTACTATATGAGTAAAACCCTTGCTCCAACCGAGGTCAAATACTCACATGTGGAAAAATTGGCTTTGGTTGTTGTTCAAACAGTCCAACGTTGTCGTCATTATATTCTCCTTCGCAAAACTACTGTTCTTTTCGATTGTAACCCCAATGCAACATATCTTGACCCATCAGGTGCTTGGGGGAAAATATTCCAAATGGATTGTCATCCTACAAGAATTTGATTTAGAATTCGAAAGAGGGAAATCTAAGAAATCCTTAGTTTTTGGGGAGTTGATTTGTGACCTTCCTTCTCTTGCAAAAGAGAGTTTGAATGAAGAGACCATCCCCGATGAATTAATTTTTTTGATTAACTCTTCTGACCCATGGTATGGGGATATTATCATCTATCTCCACACTCAAACCTTTCAGAAAGATTTTTCTAGTACGGACTGTCGTCATATTCGATACCAAGCTCGCCAATATATCATTATTGTTGATACCCTTTATCGTCACAGTATCAATTCTATTTTTTGACGATGTCTAACACACAGAGAAGCCAAATGAGCACTTAACGATTTCCATGCTGATGTGTGGCGGTCATATGTCTGGATATGCCACTGCACAAAATATTTTGAGGGAAGGATGCTTTTGGCCATCTATATTTAAAGATTGTATTCGTGCAGTTCAAAAATGTCATGCGTGCCAAAGTTTAATCGCAAATCCCATGCACCTCCTGCTTCTCTTCATCCTATAGTTTTCGTTGGTCCATTTTCCAAATGGGGCATTGAATTCATGACATGTACCCCTCACTCAGTCGAGGGGCATGGATACATCATTGTTTCTGTGGATTATTTCACTAAATGGGCCGAGGTGATGCCTACATTCAATAATACTAGGAAAACTGCAACACTTTTTGTTTTTAACCACATTATCACTCGTTTTGGTGTGCCCCAAGTTATTTTCAATGATCATGGCACTCATTTTCAGAATCATATGATGGTGGAATTAACGTCTAAGTTGGGTTTACAACATGAAAAATCAACTCCTTATTACAGGTAGGTGAATGGTCAAGTCGAAGCTACCAATAAAACTTTGACCACTATGCTTTGTAGGATGATAGGGATTCATAAGATGAATTAGCATACTTTGTTATTTTTAGTGTTATGGGATTATCGTACTTCAGTTAAAACAACCACATGCTTCACTCCATTTCAGATTGTTTATGGTTTACAGGCAGTGCTACTTATCGAGTGTGAAATACCATTCTTAAAAGTAGCTATCGAATTTCTTCTTAACACAACGATTGAGTAAGAATGTTTTTTTAATTTGACTCGACTAGATGAAAATTGTCATGATGCTGCTTTGGCTAACGAAACTCATAAGAAACGTGTCAAAGCTCAGTATGACAAGACTATTAAACCTCATGTTTTTTTCGAAGGTGAATTGGTCCTTTATATGATCAGGATTGGGATATTCTAGGAGCAGGTAAATTCGAACCTTTATGGCATGGCCCTTACATTGTCAAACGTGTCTTAGGAAAAGGGGCTTATGAGTTAGTCGATTATGATGGTGTTCCTTTGGGTGAGCCTCAAAACAGGATTTACCTTAAAAATTACTATGCTTAGAGTCATTTTGCATTTGTGCTTTGTATATATTGTACCATTATTTGGTGTGACCATCTTTTCTAAACTTTTACGCATTTTTTGTTTGTTTCTTATCATGATTTGTGCTTGGTTTGCAGATGTCGACATTCTCTCTACCTCATTTGGGATTTTCTGATGGTGCTAGTTGTAGTACTCAGAACCTCACGTCTGCTGCGTGGGCTATCTATACCCTCACTGACGATTTTATATGTTTACATGGCATATGTCTTGGTCACGCAACTAATAATATTGCAGAATATAGAACAATAATTGAACTATTATCTGAAGCCATTTCACTTAGCATTCGTCGTTTGGTTGTCCGATTGGATTCTCAACTCATGGTATGACAATTGGATAACAATTATTCTATTAGAAACCCCACACTCTTAAGGATATTTTTATGAGTACGTCTCTTGGAAAGGAATTTTGATTATTTAGAATATCAACACATTCCGAGATATTCAAACATGCTTACATATGCTTTAGAAAATTACGTGTTTGATAGACATTTGCGTCATTTATAAAAACACATACACATTGTACACACCATAAGAACATAAATAGAAATCCGTTTTGTATTAAAGTTTTTCAAAAAGATTGTTTTTCAAAAAAGATTACAAAAACTATCGAAGCTTGTAGCTTTCAAAATCATAAATGTCGATGGTCAACATGACCACTAATAGATATTAATGATGGTGCTTTTGGTAGCACACTACTGCTTGGGCCAAGCGTTGAAGAAGATGGGCTATCCGTCCTGAAACTCCGACAGTGTGGCACTGGACCCCACACGACAAATCATCAATCTGTATATCCGGGATATCCATAGTCAACCTCTTGAGGTTATGCTCGATCTCTCCGATATCATCATCAAACTCTTGGTCTTGTACCACCATGAGACCAATCTCACCCCGTCGTTGGATAGGTGAAGCCCCATACAGTCTCGACTGACCAATGTGTGCAATTTGAAATCTAGTTAGCAACCATACAAATAAAAATACATATAACATTTAAAGAAAAATATTTTTTCTTTATTTTTACCTGCATCGCCCCACTAGTGCCCTTCTGGGAGAACAAGATCTGGGTCTCCCTGGAAGTTTACCCCTGCATATACATAATCCTCAATAAAATGAGTTGGGTCTTCAACCATTTGAAGAAAGAATGATCATAGGATACAATTGGTCCACCACCATGGCGAGCTATCATCTCTACCCACCTCTTCATACATGGATCTCGTGGGTTGGGATCCTCTTCCCATTATTTTCTCTGAATATGCATCGTAGAAACTATCTCCAAGAAAAAGGACACCAGAATGGATCCATATCCAGATTGTTTCAACCGACCATTTTTACACTTGGTTAGTTGATCCTTCATGTTTTCTAGCAATCCCTCACACCAGTTAAACATGGTAGGGGCCATACAGTCAAAACTGTACTGCATATTAGTGTTGGTATCCAAATGGAGAGCTTGACTCCCAACCACCCGTACAATGGTAAATAATATTTTCCTTAAAGGGAGATCTCTCACATCACATATTGGGATCTTTCCGCTGGCTTTACTAGCCCCTGGAAAACAATGGTCTGTCGAAAGAGTCTCAATTTTCACACCCCTCCTCAAAAGTCGGATAGAGAAACCCTTTGTCCTCACCTAGATAATCCGGTCAAGAAGTATATATCTTCTATCCTAACGATCAATTTTTTAAGGTCCCCGACCTTAAAAACTTGATCGTTAGGATCCCACATCTTCACTAGATGTTCTAGAAGAGGAACATGAGCCCTGATACTACTGAGCTTAAAAAACTTCAACAATCCACATTTTCTAAGGGCGACCATTGTATTTGGATCATTAAGAGAAATTTGATCTTCGATCTCATGCTCTCTTTCCTTCCATTCCAACATTTTGTTCAGCTAAACACCTACAAAGAATATAAACAAGCCTCAACCATACTCAAAATTCAAAATTTATGGGTCCTTCTTACCCTATTTTAAAGAAAATTTTGGCTTTTGTACTTGTCTCTCTGTGTTTTAAAACACAAAGTGACATTGTCACGCTTCCTCAAAAATAAGATTGTGACAACTTCGTTTTTCCCAGTCCTCGATAAAGGCTACCCACGACAACCTTGTTACGCGATTTAGGGCTTGGTTTAGAACCCATAAATGCCTAGAGACTGAATAAAATGCTTAAAAAAGGATAAAATTTAAAAGGGGAGGAAGAGAGGACCAACCTGAAATAAACATATATGTATTCAGTTGCCTGGATCGTCCGGAATAAACACTTGAAAATTCAACACAAATAGACTATTTCTCCAACTCCAAGTGGTTAAATGGTAAAAATGAATGAGTTTTTCCCCTTTTTGACCTAAGAGAATATTCTTTGGCATATTATTTCCATATGATTAACCACTTTTGTATAGTTCCAAGTGCTATTAATACTTTTGTTTGATTTTGTGTAGCCAGGGACATTCATACGAAACATGGAACTAAGGTGATGTATTATTTTTATCATTTTACGAGGAAAAAACTTTAAAAAATTCAAAAATAAATTCTAAAGGGATGTTTTAAATCTATTTTCGAAATCCTATTAGAAATGAAAAGATTGCCAAGTGAAATTGCTTCCTTTCACACTCGTTAAAAGGTTTTAAAGGGCATTTTTCAAGTGGTAGTTTACCCATTTTTCAACATCGTTAGACTAAACACGGAAAATGTATGCTCTAGAAGTACATCCGTATTCACTAAAAGAGTTATCCCCTGGATTATTTTATACTTTTTCGGACCTGGGAGACTTAACTTTACAAAAACGGACTTTTTGGAGTTTTCTTTAAGTGTTTTTCAAACTCTCTAAACATGAAAAACCATCGAATTTACTTCCTATTGAATTGTAAAATCTACAATGGAAGACCCATAAGGGACCGAACCACTCCTTCCTAGGGTTTGTTAAACATACTCCGAGGGACTTGTCTGAAGGATGAGCTTATACATGAGCATTTGTTATCCTCCTAAAGCTCATTAAAAAATAAAAAGGTACTCGCCAAACATGGTGGGGGGAAATTGGGAAGGGAATCTGTATTTTAAATCCATATTCACGGAAACAGTCACTCTCGAACATGACATCTTCTACTGTTTGTGTTGAAGTTGGAAAATCTGCTTGTCTCCTATCGATTATGCCTTGGGAATCTATATCTTAACTTGTGATATTCATCAAGTCAGTGCTACCAAAACCTTTGTTATGTCAATGTTTGAGAAAAAATCAACCTAAGCCTTCTATTGCATTGCCCCTTTTTGCAGTCATTTAAGCCTCCGATCTCATTGGCCATCCATGAGTCAGTCCTAAAAAATTATTTTGAATTATCACTACAATTTATTTTGAGTCCTATTTCATTTCATTGATGGGGGATACATCAAGGCCCTCCTACGACGGATCACTTCCTATCAACGCAAAATCATTATCCAGGAAGCTGATTTAGAAGCTACACTAGTACCTTATAACTTGCATGCCCTAATGGCAAGTATCCTCACTTTTGACAGGGTTTTTTTTCATTGACCTTTGATCCTAAGATTTCTTTGAATTTTTGACTTCAACTCATCAATTCACATTCAAAGGATTGTACTTAAAGTACCTTGAGATTCATTAACATCAATGGTGATATCTCTTGCACTTGTTAACGATATACATCAATAACCGGTAATCAAGTGGTTTCTACCATGTTTGACTCCAAAAACATTTGTTCACATGGTGAGAATCGTACTAAAAAATTATGAACGAGCTGAAGACCCTATGGGATTTTCTTTTGATTTTAATTTCCCAGGTTGCAATGCAAAGTATTCCGAGTAATGTTGTCACATATATCCATATTATATTAATTTGTGGCTATGTTCTTGTCATAATTCATAGATCCACAATGTATATTCTGGTGGCGATGAGTTCATTAAATCATGGCGAATTGGATCCACGATGTATTCTTAGTGGCCATATCATTAGTAAATGATAATCATGGATCTGCAATTTATCGGTCGACAACCATGCTTAGAATCTCTTATATTATGAGTATGGGGATGCCTACCTTAGTGATGATAAAATATTGTACTGCATTTTTACTTGTGTTTTGACAGGTCTCCAACTGGCATGTTCTCTGTTTCAATACCAATCAGGAAAAGTATTTCAGCTACCAAACTTTCTAACTTCATATTTTGGGGGGTATTTTGTTACATAATATTTTGTCGCAACTACTTATACTGTCTATTCTCTGACACCTTAAAAGCATAAGAATTTGGAAGGAGATTTGGGAAGAAATATTTTGGAAACAAGAAACTCTAACAAGTCTCTAAATTAAAGAATTGCCGTTGGTTGCACTCTAGCAAGGTGCGACAACTCTACTTATCACAGTTTGCATCACTACCAAGTGTAACAATGTCACTTTTTTCTTAGATATAAGGGTGTGACAACCTTTCGTACGTGGGAAAAAGAAGATATTCTCGAAGGTTCTAGAAGAGAAGCTTTGATGATAAGTTGTTTATCGATCGGTGTGGATCTCACCGACCTCTCCTGATTTGGTGAGATCCTAACCTCTTCATGGCTTCCTCTCTACTCTATAAAAGAGGCAACTTCCAAAGGAAAAGAGAAGAAAGAATAGAGGAATAATGAAATTATGGTGAATTGAGAATAGATCCAGATTTGTAATTGAGAGTTTGTGAATCTCACTTTGGCCCTAAGAGATTTAGTTGTGCGAAAGTGTTCTGTGATGATGATGACATCTATGGAGGCTATGAGGGTATTGAAGCATTGAACTGCTAGAAGGAGCTTGTCAATGCCAAGGCACCGGTTGTAAGCTATTTTCTAATTATTTAATATAGTGATACATTTTCTTTCCTAACTAAGATTGCTAATGATCTTTGTGTGTATTTTTCCTTGGATATTTACATAGGTTCATTGAGATATATAGATATCGGTTGTTTTCACTGTTTTGTTTGTTCCTCTTGTAGATATCTAATTTTACAAAAAATTTAGTCGATAACTTGGAGTTACAACTTGAGATGACAAATGACGATTAAAAAGGTATCAACTTCTATCTTTTATGTTTCTTTTAAACCTAAGGAAAATAGTGTATTATTTTTCGTTTTGTTCTAGTTTTTGGTGCCTGAACTAGGGAGATTGGTCTATGTCTGCATTCACTAATTTATCCACAATAGTTGTGCCCTTACCTCTTACATTGAACCTTTCCACGATATTATTCTTTGTAATGTGTCTCCTTTGGATTGCATAGATGTTCTTCTAGGTATTCCCTGTCAGGAACTCTGTCACGTTGTATACCATGCTCGCAATCATTAGCATCGTATTCATAAAGATGTTTGTACATATGTCCTCACCTCATCCTCTCTAAAATCCCCTACCTTACTTTCCAACCAACTTGTTGTTCATCGAATCAATCTCAACAAGTCCATTTCCCTTTGTTTGGTGTGTCGTATTAAACTAGACAACCCCTCTCATGCCCTTCCTTCAGATATGGACACTTTCCTCACATCCTTTGTAGATGTCTTTGCTTCTCCCACTAGACTACCCCCCGTTTGTTCCATTGAAAATTCCATTGATCTTATTCTTAGAGCCACTTTTCCCAATGTTCCCTCTTATCGTCTTGCTCCTCATGAGACCAAGGAAGTCGAATGCCATCTCCAACAACATCTTAATACCAGTCATATCCAACCGAGTTCTTCCCCTTGTGCCTCTCCTTCCTTCATCATTCCCAATAAGGAGTTTAAGGAATGGAATTATTCATGAACTATTGGGATCTTAATAAGGCCATAGTCAAGAATCGTTACCCTTTACCACGCATTGATGATTTACTAGATCATTTGAAGGGTGCTCGCTTCTTTACCAAAATGGATCTTACAACAAGATATCATCAGGTTCGCATGAATGAAACAGACACATGGAAGACAACTTTCAAAACCAAATTTGGGCTTTATGATTGGATGGTGATGCCCTTCGGTCTTACTAATGGCCCTGCCACTTTCAAGAGGCTAATCAATGATATTTTTAGAGCACATTTGGGAAAAATTGTGGTGATCTATTTGGATGATATCTTGGTCTTTAGAAAGACTTGGGAGGATAATTCGCTCCATGTACGCACTGTGCTAGACTTATTGCACACTCACAAATTGCAAGTGAAACATCGTAAATATTCTTTTGGGCAACCTTCAATTCAATATTTGGGGTTTGTTGTCTCTGTTGAGGGTGTTAGCCCAGATCCCATTAAAGTTGAAGCTCTTGCATAGTGGCCAGCGCCTTACTTAGCTTTGGAACTCAAGATCTCTATGGGTGGCATTCATTTTTATCGATGGTTCATTTCTAACTTCTCTCAATTAGCACACCCTCTTCATCAAATTTCCAACCAGAATTAATTTGTGTGATCTCCCTTGGAACAACAACAATTTTGGGCTCTCAAAATTGCCCTTTGTTATGCTCCTGTACTTCGTTTACTTGATCTTTAGTCTCCCTTTGAGATTGAGACAGACACCTCTCAATATGCTATTGGTGTGGTTCTTAAATAGTGAGGACACCCTATTGCATACCATTCAGAGACATTGTCTGATGCCAATTGAAATTATAACATTTATGATAAAGATTTCTATAGTCTGGTATAAGCATTGAAACAATGGTGCCATTACATCCTAGGGAAAGAAACAATCCTCCACAAAGATAATAATCTATTGATTTTCATCAATTCATAGACTAAGATACATGAGAAACATCATTTAACGTGGGAAACTTACATTTAATAGATTCATTTGGTGATTAAATACAAGAAATACATGTCCAATCAGATGGCTGATTTTCTGATCTGGCCCCCTACACAGGTACTTCAAATCCTAGCTGTGTGTTGTAATGCCTGTGAGGTTTGGAAGCCTCTCTATGCTTCTAATCCCTTCTTTGCAAAGATATGGGATGATGTGCAACATCCCACTGAGGTTAATCAAACACCATTTTTGGATTATATACCTAGAGATGGGTGGCTATATAAACTCAACCAATTATGTGTCCCAACTTCTAAAGATGGTCTTACTTTGATTAAAGAGGTTCATGCTTCCTCCTATGGTGGCCATTTTGGGTCTCTAAAAATAGTTAAGCAATTGCAACGATATTTATTTTGGCCTTCTATGACTTGTCAAGTGGAGCATTTCATTCATGCTTGTGCCTTCTGTAGTCAACATAAACCTGCCAATCACAAATTTGGTTCGTATCAACCCCTTCCTCTCCCTTCCCACCCTTGGGACTCTATTTCCATGGATTTCCTTAGTGGTTTACCTATGACCTTACGAAAACATGATGCTATCTGGTTTATTGTTTGTCGTTTCTCCAATATGGCTCTTTTTATCCCTTGGAATAAGACTACTACTACTTCCAAAACCACATACTTGTTCTTTCATAATGTTTGGCCACACTTTGGCCTTCCTAATAACATCATCTATGATCATGACACACACTTTCTCAACACCTTCTGGAAAAAATTATGGGATTTACTGGGTTTTCAACTCAAATATTTTACTGACTTCCATCCCCCAACAGATGGCCAAACTGAGGTAGTTAACCGTAGCCCTATCCATGCTCTTCGTATTCAATTTTCCAAAACCAAGAAGTCAGATACAACCCTCCATGTCATTCAACATAGTTATAATCATGTTAGACATATTTCCACTGGGATCTCTCCTTTTGAGGCCTAATTTGGATATAAACCTTTATCCCCTTATAAAATTCCTCTCACCTTGCATCCTTTTAGAACTCCACACCAACATAAAGAAAAAAAAACCTCCCTTTCATTCTTGTAGAATCTATCACACAAACATGCCCAAGTCTATAAAGAATTAAAGGCATCCCAACACCACTACAAAGCCTGCCATGATGCTCACCATTCCCATATGGTTTTTACTCCTGGTGATAAAGTATGGTTTTACATGGAACACCAACATTTTAAATCCCAACGTCATCACAAACTGAAGCCTCTCCACTATGTCCCTTATACAATTCTCCCACAGATTGGGGACAATTCTTATCACCTTGACTTACCACCCCAACTAGGAATTCATGATGTGGTGAATGTGAATAGTCTAAAACACTATCAACCGCCATTGCTAGAAGATAATTTCACCATCTCTCATCCCATTGAGTTAATCCCTGATTTCTAGAATCCCTTGCTACAAGACACCTTACTTGACACTTTCCATACCACCGCCTATAATCAACAACGTACCTCTTACCTTGTTGAGCGCATAGGCAAAGCTCCTGCTCAGGCTAAATGGTTTTTGGAAGCTTTCATGCACAAGCATTTTCCAGATTTACTAATATAAGTGGGGACACTTCTGGGCTTAAATAGTGAGGAATTGGGCAACTCAATGGACATCCATGTGAATCCAAAGGAAGGCACACTCCCCCAATTAGCTGGATTCTTGGAAGTCTCACTCTCTCAGCTTATTGGAGGACAAGAATAGTTGGGCACAAGTCCCAAGGAAGTAGTTGATCAGATCTAACTAACTAGTTGTTAGAAGCTAGTTGTATCTTGACCCATTCAAGCCATCTTGTAATAACATGTATATATATAAGCTTTCCTCCTATTCTAAATAAAGTGATGGTATTTTTTCTCTCAGTTTGGTGCTAGTATTGTTGTTTCCTATTCTAGTTAATTTCCTAAGTATTATTATTGTAGATCACATAGTTCCTCAGGTCATAGTTTCGGAGGTCAAATTTCCTAAGATCATAGTTCCTGAGGCCATAATTCTTGAGATCAAAGTTCATGAGGTCATAGTTTTGAAGATCAAAGTTCCTGAGGTCAAAGTTCCTCGGGTCATAGTTCCGGAGGTCATAGTTCCTGAAGTCATAGTTCCCGAGTTCATCGTTCCCAAGGTCAAATTTCACGAGGTCATAGTTCCTAAGGTCATAGTTCCTGAGGTCATAGTTCTTGAGGTTAAAGTTCCTAAGGTCGTAGTTCCTAAGGTCATAGTTCCTAAGGTCAAAGCTCTTGAGATCGTAGTTCTTGAGGTCGTATTTCTTGAGGTCAATGTTCCTAAGGTCATAATTCCATAGGTCAAATTTTTTGAGGTCATAGTTCTTGAGATCAAACTTCTTGAGGTTAAAGTTCCCAAGTTCATGGTCCCTAAGGTCAAACTTCTTGAGGTCATAGTTCCTGAGGTCAAATTTCCTGAGATCAAATTTCTTACGAGCATAGTTCCTGAGGTAATAGTTCCCGAGGTCAAAGTTCTCGAGGTCATAGTTCTCGAGGTCATAGTTCCTGAGGTCAAAGATCCTGAGGTTATAGTTCCAATATTTGATAATTAGTTTGCTATTTGTACATGTTTTGTAATTATTATTGGGAGGAATTCAATTTTACTATACATTACTCTTGTTGAATAACTTTTGTAATCTCTAAGTATATAAAGATTCTTTATGAATTATAATTTTAACCTCAAATGAATGA
>ML785289.1:597871-616744 GCA_009831015.1 Picea engelmannii | reverse complement strand
TTTAGGAAGGGAGGAATGTAGGGTGTCACCCTTAAATCACTTTAATGTGGTTTTTACGCAACTTGTCCATGGGCCCAAGAAGACAAAGTGCTGTAACCATGCTCTGATACCAATTTGTAACACACCCACGGTGGGGTGTCGAATTTCGTTCTTCTTAAGAACTCAAGACCTCCATACAAGGTCTCAAATTCCATTATGCTCGTCTAGGGATTTCCTGTTGCAGACACAACGCTCAGAACTAAAATTGGAACTGGCGAATACGCCTCTCTCGATCTCCTCGAGTGTTCATTGGTCAGGGCCATGTGACCTCCACATAGGTCCGACTCCATAGGTTCCTTGCGCGCGTCGGGACTTTGGACTTCGTGTGTCCTTGACTCATTTGACTACGATTCTATCGAAGTCCAAACCCGTGGACAAAAATGGGTCGAATCAATGATCCATACTCTTGTCATAGCCAATGACTAAGATTGACTTAGGGTCTTTGGCTTCGAGAGTTTTCCTTGGACTCTCTATGATACTATGCTCCCAATCCTTCGAAGTTTCAGAGTTTCGAACTCTCAGATTCCTAGTCCCTCTGCCAACCACGTTGGCTAGGTGGGCACATACCAGGGGCTGACACGTAATTGGATCAGGGGCGAAACGTACCCTCACCCGGGGTGATGCGCGTCACGATCCAAGGGTCCTATGGGGTAAGTGAGGTGTATGAAGCTAGGTGATACATGGTTCTTTAAGTTTGGATCCACATCACTAGGGATGATGTCTCTGTGCCTCGTCACCTTGGGCTGGAAGGCTTCTACATTCCTCAAATTCCATGATTGAGATCCAATCATGTCGACCTATAGATCTGCGGCTCTGATTATCTTGGGGTTTCAACATTCAAGAGTATTGCTAAGAAAACTCCTCATACCTTCCAAAACATCCAATCTCTGAAGTAGAGGGATTAGTGCCACGCATCCCTGATATGAAAACGGTTGTGAAGGGATCCGAAGGATCCCATGATCTACGGTATTGGGTCCTTCACAGCTTTGGCCTTTGGGGTTTCAGGCCTCATTTTATTTGGTGAGATAGGTCCACCCAAACTCCTGGGGGACTACCTATCGCCGACCAATCTCACGGGAGACCGAGTCTCCCAGTCACCTTTAGTCCGCGTAAGGCTAGTAAGGTCGGTCTTACTTCGAAGTCGCGGACTTCTAGAGCTATGAGGCTAAGAGAACATGGCCCCCTTAGGCTTAGACCAAGGTTCTTGGGTGTCAGTCATATGGGTCTTTTCGAATGAATCTTTTCCACTCGTCTTCTAAACGAAGAGACCTCCTCTTTTTAAGACTTCAACTTTGCTACCCCTCCTGAGATTTACCATGAAAGGGTTAAGGACTTGGGTCTGGCATCCCGATCGCATGAAAAAGGGGTCTGGAAGAGGTATCCTCTTCGGACGGATGGTTTCAGGTCGACATGATATCCCCTATCTCGATCATCTTAACAACTTATGCCCCCAAGAAGCCTCTGAAGTCAAACTGGGCATACATTCTATCAGTTGGAAGTGTAAATTCACAAGGAGATGAAGGAATATATATAACATAGCCATTTCACATAGAAGACATTTATAAATGTGCATATATATATAATTTCAAGTATTCATTCGTTATTCTAGTTCAACAAATAAAGCAGGGAAAATACTTATCAGAACCAAACAATATGAAGTGACTACTAGAAGGGGTGCTCGTTTCCTCCCAAGCATAGGCTCAACCACTCCAAACAGATTTACCACTAGCCACCCCTGAGCTAGACTATGATGCTCTGCAACACAATATTTTCTTCTGGATCAACAACAGTAGGGATGGAGGTTACTCTCCTCCTCCTGCAAGATCTTGGCAATGGTTTACACGATACCAAGCAAGGAGGACCGTCCTCATTTATCAGCTTATATCATAACCTTCTCCACCATTTCCTATGACGAGAACGCTTATTTCGAGTTCTTCCTTGAACTTGAGAGATTCACCTCTCGTCTCTGCACTCTTCGCAGGCCTCCTTCTCCCCACCACACCTTCCTTTATCGCCTCTTTCAGCAAGGCTGCGTGTGTCTCAAATTCCCATCCCACGATCAAGTCTGGAAGCCTTAAATATGGGTGCTATCTCCCATCCCCTCATTAACTCTTGAGGAGGTCTTCCCACCTACCAGCTTGACTGTAATTCATTTCTGGGTCAGAGGACTGTTCTGGTCTTGAGCAATTAAATCCAGTAAGTATTGTTTTGGTGAAGGTTAACGCAACCATTCCTGGTCCCCTTCACCATCTCTTTATATAACATTCATGGTCTTTCTAAGTACACCCCCCTTTCAGCAGTCATGAAACACTTGTCCATTTTCTAATAAATAACTAGATTTACATTCGTTTACCTTTAAAACAAAAGTCCATCTAATCAATATTCACACACATGGAGTTTTACATAGTCTCTTGGCCATTATAGTTATATTTACAAGCTGGGGGAAACAGGTTGTTAGACGGTACTTCACCATAAGGCTCATTCACGTGGCCAGGCAAACACGTACCGGGGACTAACATGCGGTGAGGACTAGGGGTGACACATGCCCTCATTAGGGTGTGACACGTTTCATGTTCTAATGGGCCTAGGGGTCTATAAAACATCCGTATCCAAGTGACACACGACACCTCAATCGTGGGTCCACGTCACCCTGTGTGATGTTAGTGAGCCACGTCAACCCCTAGCACAACCTTTTAACATTCCTTCGATCTCACGGTCAAGATCTGTCCTCGTAGACCCCTTGATCTACAACTCTCGTTACTTCGAAGATTCAACATTTGGGAGTTTTGATATGAAAAATCCTCGTTTCTCCCAGATTTGGTCAATGCCAGACTGACCACAGTCTAGATTCGAAGGCTAGGGAGGATCCTAAAGGGTACTCAGATCCACGACTCACATCACTTCATCGATTCGGCGTTTGAGAGTTTTGGAAGTGTCACACCCCCAAATCCTCCAGGGTGTCTAGTCTTCGGATTATAATATCTGGCGACACGTGTCCTTAATGATGGATGACTGATATGGACTCCATTTTTCATGATTTTGGGAGCCTTCACACTTTAATGACTCTCTGGAGCTGAGTCTCTGGACTATGAGACCTCCTGCCACGTGGATGAAACAGGTAATTGCCAGAGATGACACATGGCAAAGCAAAGAGGACACATGGCCCCTTTAATGGGTGACACGTGTCACATTTTAATGGACCTATAGGGTTTGTGAAACGCCCAAATCCAGGTGACACGTGGTGCATTGATCGTGGGTCCACCTCACCCCCCTTTTTCCTTAATGCTTGCATACTCCTTGAATTCCTGAAATCTCTCCATGTGGCCTCGACCATTCGATGATCGACCTTTGGCACTTGAGCATTCGATGTTCGACGTTCTACTTTAAACATCCCTCTACGATACTACACCCCAAATCCTCTGAACTCCTGAAATGGTCAATGTCGGACTGACAATATTGTAGATCCGATGGTTGGAATAGTTCCCAATCATCCTCAAATCTACGACCCTGATTAACTTTGGGCTCTGGGACTTCGGGGGATCCTTCTCCCTTGCTAAAAATACCAAATTTCTCCAAACTCATGAAGACTGAAGGAGTCGAGGGGTTAACACCTGCGCTCCTTCTCCAACTCCAATGATCGTGACAGACCTTGGATCCTCTCGAATGGATCTTGTTCGCTCATGTTCCAAACAAAAGGATCTTCCCTTTAGAGACTTAAATCTCGCTATCCTTCCTGAGCTTCGTTAGTTCTAAAAGAATTAGGCATTGGCATGTGCTTTGCACTCTTTCTACTGAGCTTAACAGAATCCTTCTCCCAGGTGTCTCAAAACAACTGGGAATGTTGACATACATACGAGAAACTAAGGCCAAGGTCGACGAACTTACAGTTTCTTTGCTTAAACTTGAGCCACTACAGGGCTCGATCATTTACACGTACAAACCATATAGTTCCTTACTTGCTTAAATACACAATCAAGCAAAATATAAGTGAAAATAGTCTAACCATCAAGCAACATGGACATCCCTGAAACATTCACGGGATATCCAACTTTATTTTACAGTTTCAACTCAAATATATAGGGTATGAGAATACTTATCTATTTCAGATTATAGCCAACTAACTGACTGTGAGTGTTTTTTTTTCCACCCAACCATAGGCTTAGAGGAATTCATTCTTAGCACTCTATCCACCCACGTGCCAAGCCATGATATCACTAGGTAACTATGCCATTTATCAGAGACCATCTCTCTATCACAACATCCCTGCGAGGTTTATCAAATGCTTCCCCAACATCAAGCTCACAACCTTCCTCTTTTCTTCTGCATGTCTGGGTCGCATGTTCCCCTCTATGCATGTGTTCTTTTCTGGTGTCTCTCCTTCTCTCTACAGAGCCTCACACATGCACCTCTTCCCACGTGTGTCTTCTCTCATCCTCCGTGTCTTCTCCTTGTATCTATTTTTGGTATATATTTTCCCAGTATGGTCCTCGACCTACTGTTCCTTCTGTCAGAAGGAAACTCGGGTCAGCCTGGTCTGCCAGACCTTGCGGTACTTCAAGATGACATTCTTCAGTCAGAACATGCTTTCATTCATGGGGGTGGTTGATTATCCAACCACCAATCCTTCCTTCATTAATTAATTCCTCTCCTTGGGATCTAGATGAGGCTTATTATCTCAACAAAGGGAATTTAGGTCATTTGAACTAATGAACCCTCTCCATAGTTTCCTCATTCTTTCCTCTAGTGATATCATTGCTAGTACTTCAAGGCTTTACCCCCACAGTCAGTCATTGGCAATCTAAAGAATACATTTACATTGTTCCCATGCCATAGCACGATGATCATGATTAATGATTAATTACAATTTGGGGGAAACAAGGGTATTACAATCCCCTCCCCCTTAAAAAGGAACACCATCCTCGATGTTATTTCTCAGTAACACTTGTCATGCCTTTCTCATCCAACTGCTTCAAAAGTCTTAACCCTATTTCTTGGTCAGGTCCTTTTCAGACTCTTGGCCTTCATCACCTGTCTTCAATAATCTTTGACAACAAGCATATTAATCACAGCTTTCATGCATAAACATTTTACTGTTGCATAAAATTCAAGAAAAATTTATAACTTAGCACAATACTCATCTGTGCAATTCATGGAATCGTATATACATGGTTGTCTTGTTTTTCTTGGCTCACTCATTTTCTTGGACATACCCATTGTGTGCATGATCCCAATCAATAGTTTATAAGAATTATCAAAGTCTCCTCTTCCTTTTGGTCACTCATCTTCCATGCCCAGGCTTAGGCATCCCCTTCTCTGCTATACAGTTCCTCGGGCGATCCATCTTGACTTTCCAAGGATTTATCGCACAAGAAGAATTTCAGAGACTTCATTGAGCCTTATAGTCAAGGCATCCCTCAGACTTGCTCTGTCGAGGCATCCCTCCAGCTTGTGTTGCCACAACACAACATATTCTAGGTGATCATGGTTTACCACGGGGTTCTCATGTCTCAATAGTAGAATATTTCACACTTTCCAGCTTGAAAACCTTCATCTATCCTCCCTAGACAGATATTTTTCATCTCACCTTTATCACAGGTATACAAAATTATGAGAAATTATCATCAATTTCAAATTCAGAAATTTCTTGCAAATCTGTTACCCACATATTTCCACATTCCCCATTTATTTTCAGATCTATTCCGCACATGAACTAGATTCACAAGTATGGGACTTTCCTTCCCATAGCAGTTTATCTCACACATGCAATTAGTCTTCCTTATGGGCTTACAACACTGCCATATCCAAGACCCTTTTTCCTCCTGCAACTTCAACATTCCTCAGCTAAACAAATTGTTAGTTTTCATGAACATTATATTTTCAAACAATGCATACTAACATTCCAAGTCATTTTCATCTATTCAAGTGTACAAATAAAAAGGGAAGTATTATTATTTATGTAAGCATCCTTTCAATATACTAAATTTTCCAAATGCAATTCAAATATTAAATGACTTTAATCAATGTGCCAATATTCATGGCCACATTCATACCCAATGCACCCTTGCATCGATTTTCAAGCTGCCACACTTGGTGGCAAGCACTCTTCTATGGTGTGTTGGATTTTAACCAACCTCTTCACCATATGTCTTATTCCTTCTCATTCACTCTTATAGAAGGACTATGCTCCCTGCTATAGGATGGTCATGATCCCAAATCAACGCACATGAAACTAAATGTTTCTCTTGAATGCACTTAAGAATTCTTCCTTCATTAGTAAACAGGGTGCCAACACTCATGGCCACCCAATTTTCTCTTTTGTTTAACACCTATACAATGTAAGTAAAGTATTGGAAGGCCCTCCTTCCTCAATGGAAAATCTGTTGTCTGCCCTTTATGCAAACCTGCATTTCCTCTAAGCAATTCAATGCAATGTGCTAACTATGAGCACCTTTATTCCCCAATATCCCTAGATTGGTCATTGTACCCATGGTACTCTTTACTCTTTCATTTTCTTGCAAGGATTATAACTCATCCTTGACTGGCATAGACTTCCTCTCTCTATTTTTCAGATTCTTTTGTCCTGAATCTTACCCCGCTTGGGTAGCAATAGCATACAACAACCACTCACAATTATTTGCATATCTTCAGGATAATGGAATATTTTTAGAAGGGATTCTTACCAAATTCATTCATACCTTATGCCACATAGGTATGGATATTCTTATACATGTTCTGGCTGCTAGCACCCTTTCTGATATTACCTCATTAATGGTGCTTTATGGGGACTTTTAAAGCCCCTTCAACAATCTTTTGACAACCACCTTCTCATAGTCATCATTTGCTTGAGGTTCTTCATCATGGGCAACTGTCTTCCTCAACAGTTCCAATTTCTTTTTACATATGACATACATCATAAATATGTTTGTCATCATGTAAAATAAAAATGAAAGTATCATAGCTTTTAAATAAATAAAACAATTTTCAAATCCTAGCATATCTCTATGCACCTCATCACATTATCCTTAAGGCTTCCATGAGTGCAACACAAGCAATTCTCAACTATTTCATCAATCATACAACCATCATCATTATGGATTCAAAACATTTACTTTCATTAACATACCATCTTTCTCGTCTCAGAGAAAAACATAATATACAATAAGAAAGGAGTTAAGGCTCTTCCCTTTTCCCCAACTCCATCTACATAGCCCGGGACCTTCATTCCAACTGGGTTATTTTCCAAGGCCTCACTACCTTTGTTTAATATGGATTCAACCAAGCCTATTCATTCAAACTTACTTACTTAATTATTCTCCTTTTTCCACCTGTACTTTTTTTCACATCTGTTCTTTAAGCCTATGACTTTGTTAAACAATCCAGAGTTCTTAGGGTGAAAAAAGTGTTCCTCCTTTTCTCCTTCCTTGCTTATGAAATCTACTTCTTTTTGTTATCTTCCTGCTATTTTCCTTGAGTAGCCTCGGTTAGGCTCACCCTAACTCTTAGAATACCTCAGCATGCTTTAATAGCAAACCTTTTGTTCATAATTAGCCATGACCCTTTGCACACTGCACATTACCATTCGGTTATCAGAATGGTCTATACTCGTGGGTTAGTTTTCCACTCATATATTTTGTTTTAGAATGTAATCCAAGATTCTTATATAAATACGCTAGTAGCCCACTGCTCAATTCTCAAAATTCATTAAGGTGGTGACTCTGTTCTCCTGATAGAGTCTTCACACAGTTCTTCCACATGGAACTCCTTCAACATGAAACTTCCTTATTGCATATCCTTCTCTATCTATGATGGCCTCAACCTTGAGTTAGCTTCGATTGTTTACCAAATATTCCATAAGGAATAGAAACATGCATCTTTGTTATGAATCTAGATTATTTGTCCACACATATTCCTTGTTTTGCTAACTTACATCCATGATGCACTTAACCACATGCATAATCATAAATTATTTAAATTATAACTGTTCACAATTATTCTCATGCAGTCCTCAAAGGATTAATCATGTTGCCTTTTGTCATGACAACAGATCATCCTTTCTCATTTACTCTTTCATCTGTTTATACTAGCCTTTCCTGATGGAATGGAACACATTCCCCTCAAGCTATCATTCAAAACCAATCTTTTATGACTCCTCATAATAGATTCAGCCATGCATCCATGGTATTCATTCAATATTGGCAAGTGTAATTCTTTCCTTACATATCACTCATGAAGGAAACCATATTGTGCCTTTAGTATACATATATTCTTACATCATACATGTGCATCAATTTCACATTTAATATCATTCATACCTAGTTGGTATTAATATCAGACTTCATATCAAGAAGCTTCATAATGCATTAAATCCATGCACTCAAGCCTATACACACCTAGCCCAAACATAAATCATGCAAGCTCATTGCTTGCACCCTTTCCATGTCATACATGCACATGGACATATCAGACTTACAAATCCTTCTGCTAAGGATCTTACTGCCATTCTCAGGCCAATTTCCATAGAGACCATTCTCAGGACAAGTTCCATAGAGATACTCAACACTGAGCTTCCCTCTCATTTGGGAGCTTACAGTCATTCACATGCTATCCACATGGAAGTTGAATAAGACATAGTCATAACTATGTTCCCTTTCTATACGATAACAACTAGCAAGAGAACACTCTTGCCTCAACCTCCATAGAATATTACCCAACTTATAAATACAATCTGGGAGACTATAACCATGCCTAAGGTAATGAAATAAGCCAATTTCACTTCCAACTAGTCTTGGTCAACAAACCCTTTCAATCAAGGAAATCCTTTTTACTTGCTTAGTGGGTTACCCCAACAACCATTTTCATTCAGGTTGTTAACTCCCCTACTATTATCAGGTCATTATTGACCAATACAGACCAACATCAGGTCTTACACTACCACTAACCATAGGTTTAGCTGAGTTTATTGGCATGTTATATTCCAGAAACTGTCATCGTATGCATCACAACATGTTCTCATCTTGCATTTTCATGCCTAGACAAGTACTCGTGCCAATACACATTTCGTTCAACGACGAACTCATAATCTGGCTTATATACCGATTTCACTTTTTCCCTTTATGTGAATTAGAAACAGTCTCAACTCCTCTTTATCTCGCTTAAATAGATTATCCCTGCTGTAGTTTTCAACCATTATAGGTCAAGTAAATTGACCCTACACAATTTCATCAATCCTCTTGGTCATGATGAGTTATATACACATGGTTTACTCTTTTATACAAAATACCATCATAAATGTTAGATGCTCCAATTACCCATGCTTAGAGGCAGTATTACAAACACCAGTTTATCCAATCTTCGAGCTTAAGCTTCCCTTGACAAGACCCTTCCATTACCAACCATTCACGTTCAGGTCTTATCCTAAGTGCTTATTAGCACACTCCTACTTCTGTAGGCACATCCATTAATCCAACAAGTCAACAATTCTAATCCTTTTGTTGTTGTCATCATGCTAAGATTTATGCTGTAAAAATTTGAAAACAACAAAAGAGTTCCAATCGACAGTCCTTCTCCTCAAGGAGTCAATGAACATAATAAACAATCTCCCAAAGGTAGAATTACGTTTCAACATGCTCCTCTTTTCCTTATTAAACTAGTCTTACGATTGTTCTCCAACCTATCTAGGCCGATATCTGAATCATGCTCTACTAGATAGGGTAGGGCAGGGTGCCCTCTGATGCAGGAGCATCGCCCACACATCAAGTGAGCCAACGTGGAAGCAGAGGATAGCTGGACAAGCCAACACAAATTTTGAAAAATGCTTTGGAATTGTTGCGCAAATATTAAATGAACCATTAAGATGAAGCGCACTTGTGTATTGTAATGGACCTTGAGCATATATCTCTCATCCTTTAGTAGATAGACGACATTTAATTTAGTTAATGCTGGTAGATAGGATTTTAATTCATAGATTAGACAGTTTAGGAGCTGGAGGGAGAACGGATATAGACACCCTTATTGTATCATTGTAACATTAACATGAGCATAGAATAGAAGAAGAGCGAGAGCAAGCAGAGAGCTGTGTAAGAACACCCATGTACAGACATTTGAATTAATAGAAGAATTCTGATTCAAATCCATGGCTTGCGTTGTTCTCTGTGTATGTTAGTATTGATATGCTCATGAATGTTTGCTTCCTGTCATACATCTGCTTTTATATGCTGTGTATGTGGTTTCATGTATGAATTGAAGTCAAGCGATGGAGATGGAATGAGTTTCAATTGTTTCTCTATTTGAATCAGATAATTCCTGCAAGGAGTGCAGTCGAATCGTCTGCAAGGAGTGCGTTGACATAAGGGTTCAAATAGAGGTAGATTTTGTTCTCATTTTCTTGAAGGTGCAGGCTGGGCACAGGGTCGTGCAAGGAGTGTGTCGGCCAGGTAAAAGACTTAGGGTTGAGAACCTGAGTAAAGAGCTGAAAGACTGTTGTTGCAGGCGTGCGTCGAGTCGAAAGAGACTTCAACATTCAGACGTGTTGAAGAGTTGCCGCAAGGAGTGCGAGCAAGGAAGTTTCCTAAAGGACTCGAAAGTCGTGGGAAAGCTCAGGAAGGACAGAGTCTTCGAATTCGTCGAAGGATTTCATAGAGAAGTTGTGGTTGGAGTGTTCAAGAAAGTGCTACAAGTCTGCGTGCAGGTGACCAAGTCTTCGAGGACGAAGTACTTGATTCATTTCGTAGAATTTCTCAGCAAGAAATGGACAGTCGGAATTCCCCGAGGAGAATTCGTGAATTACCATAATCCATTAGATCTTGGAAAGGTGCAGGGAAGATACGACGACGTGTTCCCAAAGGATTCCAAGCTTAGGAGAGGCAGAGCCATTGATTTGGACCATGAGGGTCATTGGATCCACGCGCATATCGTGGATCAGAGTTTCGTGAGTCAAAGCTCCAAATTTGTGCAACAAGAATCGCGATATCGCGAGACGCGATATCCCGACGAGCCCTGAGCCACCCATCGTTGAGGACGCATGTCAGGAGATCCAAGGGAGTTGGGGTTCGTAGAATCGGGGTTTTCGAGAACAGAGAAATCTTGCCGCTTGGAATCATGATCCGCGATATCCCGACAGTGACACAACCAGTGTTGGGATCGCAGGAGCTAGTGGAAGACAGGTGGCATACCATATCACGGATCGAGAAAAGGCAAGTCCTGAATCCATTGACATCAAGATTCACGATCCCACGAATTTTGAAATCCTGATAGAGGTGACGGGACTGTTGAAAAAGTCAACCCCGTGAGTGCATCAGAGGTTCGACGCATCGGGGTTCAGAATTTGGTAAATTGAGTGGTTCGATATCGCGAGTAGAAAAATCACGATAAGGAAAGTTTCGACAGGAGGAAGTCAGCGTTGACTGATCATTGGGTCTCGGGGATTTGAGAGCCTGATGATTGACCTTTAGACTCGCGAAGTCGCGAGTTTCGATTCCCCGATAAGTAGAGAAAGGGGGATCGTGAGGAGAATCTGTGGGTGTAGATTTCCTGACAGGGAAATAGAAGGGCTATTCAAGAGTTCTTTAGGCCGGGGAGAAGAAGATCCTATGTGAGCGGACGTGCCAGTGAGGGCGCGGCTGCATCAAGTTTGGTATCAGAGCCAGAGAATTTCTTTGCTTTCTGTAGCAGAGAAGGGACGGATACTCACCATGCTGCCGAGACGAGAAAGACAGTCACCCGATCAGGAGGATAGGGAGGTGTGAAAAAGAGGTAGATAGATGGTAGATCCAGCCATAGAAAGGCAAATGCGTGATCTCTGAGCTAGACTTGAGGACATGGAGACAGAGCAAAGACACACAACTAGTGTAGGGGATCTGAGTGATTCAAAGAGCGAGATTGAGGATGAACGCGAAGAAGAAGTCACAGCCAAAGATGCAGCAAACGAGCGTCTAATAAAATCTATTGCCAGGATGGGTGCAAAAGCGAAGATGGACATTCCAATTTACGAGGGAAATCTAGATGCAGAGGAGCTTCTGGATTGGATCCGAGCTCTTGACACCTACTTCGATTATGAAGATATCAAAGAGGATAAGAGAGTCAAGCATGCTGTCACATGCTTGAAGGGACATGCATCATTGTGGTGGGATGAACTACAAGCTGACAGATGCTGCAAGGGCAAGCAGAAAATTAAGAGCTAGGACAGGATGATCACGAAGATGAAGGCGAAATTCATCTCGAGAGATTATCAAATCACTTTGTTCAGGAGAATGCAGAACCTGAGATAGAAGTTGATGATGGTGAAAGAATACACTGAGGAATTCTATCGACTGAACATCAAGGCAGGTCATTGGGAGAGCGATGATGAGAAGGTTGCCAGATATATGAATGGCCTGAGATATGATATCCAGGACGAGATGAGCATGGTAACCATCCGAACTGTGGAGGATTCTTATCAGATGGCTTTGAAAGCTGAAGAGAAGCTGAGCCATAAGCAAGGTCAGCGAGGGCGAGGTAGGAGCCAGCCCTGAGGCAAAACAATTTCCCAGGACAAATACCAAAAGCCCAAGGAGGAATGGAAGAAGCCTCGGGGTAAAGTTGAGAGAGGTGGAACCTCACAGAGGGGGCCATACGTTGAACAGAGAGGGAAACATACAAAGCAGAGTGGAGGATATGCTGACAATAATACTTTTCCTTGTACCAGAGGTAGATGAAGAGGAAGAGGTGGAATAATCACTTGCTTCACGTGTGGGAAAAATGGGCACAAGTCTTACAAGTGTCTAGAGAAAAAGAAGGACATTGGAGAAGCTCACATCACCAAAGTGCAGAAGCGGGATGTTGAGGCTGAAGACGCAGAAGGCGGAAGGTCACTGATGATGCGTAAAGTTCTCTTAACACCCAGAAAGGAGGTGGAGGACTCAGCTCAAAGGACCAGACTTTTCAGAATAGCTTGCAAAACCAAGGACAGGGTATGCAAGGTTATCGTGGATAGTGGTAGCACAGATAATCTCATTTCAATCGAGATGGTAGAAAATCTAGAGCTGGAGACAACTAATCATCCAAGCCCATACAAAGTTTCATGGCTACAAAAAGGACACCAGGTAAGTGTCACTAAACAATGTTTGGTTGAATTCAAAATAGGAGGGTATAATGATAAAGTACTCTGTGATGTCATTCCTATGGATGTATGTCATCTATTGCTGGGTAGACCATGGCAATATGACAGAAATGTGATTCATGATGGGAGAATGAACACATATACCCTGGAGGAGAATGGGAGAACCCATATGTTGCTTCTGATAAAGGATAAGGAGGTGAAGCCGGAAGTAAGCAACACAATACTTCTCATAAGTGGGAAGGAACTTCTTACAGAGGTGAAGAAGAAAGAAGATCCACAATTCTTTGTGGTCAGAAAACCAAGAATTGTTCTGACTAGCACAAGAGTGGATGATCTACCAGAAGAGGTTTAGGAACTGCTGGAAGAGTTCGCTGACATCGTGGTAGACGAATTACCTCGTTCGTTGCCACCGATGAGGAGTGTGAGTCATCATATAGACCTCATACCAGGAGCCAGTTTTTTGAACAAAGCCGTGTATAGATTGACGCTGCAAGAGAATGAAGAGGTTAAAAGGCAAGTCCAGGAGCTATTGGACAAAGGATTGGTCAGGGAAAGCTTGATTCTGTGTGCTGTTCCAACAATACTCAGTCCAAAGAAAGAGGGAGGCTGGAGAATGTGTACTGACTCAAGGGCGATCAACAAGATAACCATCAGGTACAGGTTTCCATTACCGAGGATGGATGATCTGATGGATTGCCTAAGTGGGGCAAAGTATTTTTCAAAGATTGATTTGAAGAGCGGATATCATCAGATTCGCATGAGGGAAGGCGATGAATGGAAGACAACATTCAAGACAAATGAAGGTTTGTATGAATGGCTTGTTATGCCGTTTGGCTTAACAAATGCACTGAGTACCTTTATGAGATTGATGAATGAACTCCTAAGGGATTTCATCGGGAAGTTCATCATTGTGTATTTGGATGACATACTGATTTACAGTAAATTAGTGGCAGAACATCTGGAGCATCTAGCTACAGTCATGAAGAAGCTACAACAGGAGAAGCTGTTGATAAATATGAAGAAGTCCTCATTTATGAAGACAGAGCTCATTTAATTGGGTTTTGTTATTTCGGCTAATGAATTGAAGATGGATCCAGGTAAGGTGGAAGTGATTAAGAATTGGCCATCACCGAGGAATGTATTCGAGGTGATAAGTTTTCATGGTTTGGCTAGTTTCTACCGGAAGTTCATTAGGAATTTCAGTGGAATTAGTACAGCGATGATGGACGCAGTGAAGAAGCGGCATAAGTCTTTTCACTTGACAGCAGAGGCTGAAAAAGAGCTTCAATCTATTGAAGTGAAAGATCACGGAACAACCAATTTTGGTGTTGCCGGATTTCCAAAAGACATTTCAGGTGAAATGTGACGCAAGCGGGTTTGCCATAGGAGCAGTCTTGAGTCAGGAGGACAGACCAATTGCATATTTCAGCGAGAATCTGAATGAGGCAAAATTGAAATACTCCATGTATGATAAGGAATTTTATGCTATCATACAAGCATTGAAGAAGTGGAGGCATTACTTGATCCCAAAAGAATTTATTTTATCTAGTGATAACCACGCATTACAGTTTGTGACTCAACAGGAGAAGTTGAATCAAAGACACGTAAAATGGGTATAATATATGCATAATTTCACATTTGTGATTAAACACATTTCGGGTACTGCTAACAAAGTGGTTGATGCTTTGAGCAGGAAGTGTTTGGTGTTGCAGGAGTTCTGAGTCAAGACCTTAGGTTTTGAAGATCTCAGGGACATGTATGCAGGTGATGCAGATTTTGGAGAGGCGTATGAAGCAGATGAGAATCCAGTTTTCAGAGACAGAAGCCCTTGGATAGATTATATGATCCAGGAGGGATTGTTGTTCAAAGGCAATCAATTGTGCATTCCGAATTGCTCCATGAGGGAGAACTTTTTAAAGGAGAAGCACAGTGGTGGATTAGCAGGGCATTTTGGCCATGACAAAACATTCGCGAAGCTGAGTGAATCATACTTTTGGCTGGGAATGCGAGCAGATGTCAAGATATTTGTAGATAGGTGTAGAGTTTGCCAGCATTCAAAAGGAAGAAAATAGAATGCAGGATTTTACCAGCCATTACCCATACCAGAGAGACCGTGGGAGGCGATAAGCATGGATTTTGTATTAGGGTTGCCAAGGACACAAAGGGGTGTTGATTCAATCTTTGTGGTAGTGGACAGGTTTTCCAAGATGACACATTTTATCCCATGCCAGAAAACCAGTGATGCGACTCATATCACAAATCTATTTTTCAAGGAGGTCGTTCGACTTCATGGATTGCCAAAAAGCATAGTTTCGGAAAGAGACATTAAATTCATAGGGCATTTTTGGAGGACCTTATGCAAGAAGCTGGGAACTAACTTGGCGTTTAGTTCTGCTTATCATCCTCAGATAGATGGACAAATAGAGGTGGTGAACAGAAGTCTGGGAGACTTGCTAAGAAGCTTGGTGACAGAGCACCATAGCCAGTGGGATAGTATATTACCACAGGCAGAGTTCGCATACAATGACTCAGTAAATGGAAGCACAGGAAAAAGTCCATTTTAGATTGTGTATGGCGTGCAGCTGAGAGGAGTTTCTGAATTGAGGGATTTAGAACAAACTTCTACTAGCAGCGCTAGTGCAGAAGAGTTCGCGGAGGCAATGAAGGGACTTCACAGTCAAGTGAAGCAGCGACTGCTAGATTCAAATCACGAATATAAATGCAGAGTTGACCAACGGAAGAGACAACTTCAGTTTGAAGTTGGTGATCTGGTTTTGGCACATTTGAAGAAGGAAAGGTTCCCAAGGGGAACATACAATAAGTTAAAAATGAAGAAAATCGGACCATGTAAGGTCTTGAGAAAATTTGGAGAAAATGCTTATGAGATTGAATTACCCGATGGGGTCGGAATATCTTCGATATTCAATATCATAGATTTATACCCATACAGGGTAGGAGAAGCAGAGACTGGAGCTGAGAAGCCAGTGATCCAGTGGATGAAACAGATGCCAGTTGCAGAGAAGCCACAGATGGAATGCATACTGGACAAGAGAGTGGGTAAGAAGTCTAGGAGGAAAGAATACTATGAGTATCTGGTCAAGTGGAAGAACCATCCAGTGGAAGATGCCAGTTGGGAGATTGAAGCAGAAATACAGAAGCATGGATAGAACATGCAGGAGCTCATGGATAGGATCCCATGAAAATTTTCAAGCGAGGGAGTATGATGCAGGAGCATCGCCCACACATCAAGTGAGCCAGCGCAGAAACGGAGGACAGCTGGACAAGCCAACACAAATTTTGAAAAACGCTTTCGAATTGTTGCACAAATCTTAAATGAACCATTAAGACGAAGCGCACTTGTGTATTGTAATGGACCTTGAGCAGATAGCTCTCGTCCTTTAGTAGATAGACGACATTTAATTTAGTTAATGCTGGTAGATAGGATTTTAATTCATAGATTAGACAGTTTAGGAGCTGGAGGGAGAACGGATATAGACACCCTTGTTGTATCATTGTAACATTAACATGAGCATAGAATAGAAGAAGAGCGAGAGAAAGTAGAGAGCTGTGTAAGAACACCCATGTACAGACATTTGAATTAATAGAAGAATTCTGAATCAAATCCATGGCTTGCATTGTTCTCTGTGTATGTTAGTATTGATATGCTCATGAATGTTTGCTTCCTGTCATACATCTGCTTTTATATGCTGTGTATGTGGTTTCATGTATGAATTGAAGTCAAGCGAGGGAGATGGAATGAGTTTCAATTGTTTCTCTATTTGAACCAGAGAATTCTTGCAAGGAGTGCAGTCGAATCGTCCGCAAGGAGTGCGTTGACAGAAGGGTTCAAATAGAGGTAGCTTTTGTTCTCATTTCCTTGAAGGTGCAGGCTGGGCACAGGGTTGTGCAAGGAGTGTGATGGCCAAGTAAAAGACTTAGGGTTGAGAACCTGAGTAAAGAGCTGAAAGACTGCTACTGCAGGTGTGTGTCGAGTCGAAAGAGACTTCAACATTCAGACGTGTTGAAGAGTTGCCGCAAGGAGTGCGAGCAAGGAAGTTTCCTAAAGGACTCGAAAGTCGTGGGAAAGCTCAGGAAGGACAGAGTCTTCGAATTAGTCGAAGGATTTCATAGAGAAGCTGTGGTTGGAGTGTTCAAGCAAGCGCTACAATTCTGTGCGCAGGTGACCAAGTCTTCGAGGAGGAAGTACTTGATTCATTTCGTAGAATTTCTCAGGAAGAAACGGACGGTCGGAATTCCCCGAGGAGAATTCGTGAATTAACGTAAGCTGATAGATCTTGGAAAGGTGCAGGGAAGATACGACGACGTGTTCCCAAAGGATTCCAAGCTCAGGAGAGGTAGAGCCATTGATTTGGACCACGAGGGTCGTTGGATCCATGTGCATATCATGGATCGGAGTTTCGTGAGTCAAAGCTCCAAATTTGTGCAACAAGAATCGCGATATTGCGAGACGCGATATCCCGACGAGCCTTGAGCTACCCATCATTGAGGATGCATGTCAGGAGATCCAAGGGAGTCAGGGTTTGGAGAATCTAGGTTTTCAAGAATAGAGAAATCTTTCCGCTTGGAATCGCGATCCGCGATATCCCAACGGTGACACAACCAGTGTTGGGACCGTAGGAGCTAGTGGAAGACAAATGGCATACCATATCGGGGATCAGGAAAAGGAAAGTCCTGAATCCATTGACATCAGGATTCACAATCCCATGAATTCTGAAATCCCGATAGAGGTGACGGGACTATTGAAAAAGTCAACCCCGCGAGTGCATCGGAGGTTCGGCGCATCGGGTTCGGAAGTCGGTAAATCGAGTGGTTTGATATCGCGAGTAGCAAAATCGCAATAAGGAAAGTTCTGACAGGAGGAAGTCAGCGTTGACTAATCATTGGGTCTCAGGGTTTCGAGAGCCCAATGATCAACCTTTGGACTCGCGAAGTTGCGAGTTCCAATTCCCCGATAAGTAGAGAAAGGGGGATCGCGAGGAGAATATGTGGGTGTAGATTTCCCGACAGGGAAATAGAAGGGCTATTCAAGAGTTCTTCGGGTCTAGGAGAAGAAGATCCTGTGTGAGTGGACGTTCCAGCGAGGGCACGACTGCGTCACCCTCTCCCTTAAAATTTTCTGAGAAGGAAACTCGCTTGATTCTTTCATGAACCCAAGTAGGCCAAGTGTTTTTGATATGCTCTGATACCAATTTTTAACACACCCAACCCCTAAGTACCCTTTCTAGGGATGGGGCATCATAATTTTGTTTTATTGATCCATCTCAAATCTTAGTTTTGCCATCTCCATTGAATTCTTCTAGCCACGAGCTTTCTAACGGCTATCGCCATGCTCGAATCCGAGCTTAACAGACTCCTTCCCCCAGGAGACTCAAAACAACTAGGAATGTTGACATACTATTGGGCCCCAACAACTCCCCCTAAATTTTTACAAAATTTAAAGGGCCTCCATTAGAATCAAATTTTTTGAATAGTCCCAGACCTTGGCTTTCTTTGACACAGACTTAAGACATTCACCATAGTATGAGACATTCATTACAAGAGTTGTGTTATTATAAAGACAAAACATGAGTGTTGTGTTGGTTGTGGAGCTTGATTATCTTCCTGATTCAGAGGTCCTTGCTTTCAGCCGTGTTTATACCCCATGAAGTATTTACACCCCAGAAGTATGTACACTCTTCCACGCAGGGGAGTGCAGAGGGGGGGTACCCCCTCTGCGG
>ML785289.1:505172-597685 GCA_009831015.1 Picea engelmannii | reverse complement strand
GTTTCTTTTGATTTTTTAATGCAAGATCTTATTGGTCAACATTTTCTAAATATTATAAAGACAACATTTCATGATTTCGAATCTATCACTTGATAAGATTCATTTGTTCAAAGGTATCATACAAAATTCTTTGATCTAAAAAAGGGTTACCATCACGAAACTTAGCATTCATTTCTTTTATCTCTCGAACTGTATGTTATTCCTTTGTGAATTATTGTGGGATTAATGTTTATGTCATCAATTATTCTTCTTTTATTGGTTGTCTTGGGTTTGTCCTATGTTTAAAGTTAGTTTCATAGTCTAGAGTTGAATTAATGAAAAGGTAAAATTGCTAATCAATACACAACTTTCAATTGCCACGTATGGATCATGGTATGATTACGTTCCATCTTGGTGAGGTATCAACATATCTTTCCAATGCATGGTTCTTAATGGTACCTGCAAGCTTAAGGCTATTGAAATTTAAAAGGCATTAGCATGACCTATGTTTTAAGAATTTGATAATGGGAACAACAATGTGGAACGACGATTCTTGGTCATCGTGTTTCGAATTAGTCATGATACCATCTCTATCGCATTTCATAACATAGCCTAAAATTGATTGTTGGAATGTTTTCTTTAATTGAATTATAATTGAAATGTTTTTATTTTAGATTTAGTTTTAATTTATTTTATAAATTGTTTGTAGTTTTCTTTAGTTTTTTTTTTAGTAGCTACAGAATCATAACTACTCTTAAAATATTTGAGTTTTTTGATTTATTTTGATTTTATGAATTTCAGGCATTGATTCTTTGACATGGAGTGAGAATGTGACATGATTATTATAGCCAAATGCATGCAAAAAGATTCTAGAAACCTACAGACCATTACCAACAGTCTGGATGGCTTGGGCGCGATCATAACTGAGAAACTATTTTCAGATGCGATTTTTGGCCAAATGAAGAAGCGTCTGTAAAACAAAAAACATGGGTTTGTTCACAACATCCCCAAATATGCTACTCCTGAGGATTTTCTCCAAAATGTGCGTGGTTTGGGAGATATATGTGGTTCTTTCAAGGGTGCGTTTTTGTTTCGGCCATTTCCCAACGACGTCCAGACTGATAAACCAATTAGAAAACAGATCAGATCAAGATATCTTTAGATGGTTCCATGCAAAATAAACCTCCTGTGATCAGATCTTCATCCAAGAATGTATTAAGGACAATCTCTTGGAGATTAATTAGGTTTTGACAAACCATTTTTGAGGAAATTGGTTTAGATTTGCCCCATTGATTTTTCTTGTATAAATATTAGGGTTGAAGATAGGCTTTGGGGTGCGATGGTGGAGTAATGGATGGTGAAAATTTTGGGAGATGGACTATTGAATATTTTATTGGAGAATATATAATCATGCTTTAACTAAGGCTTTCATCCTGTAAGTTAAAAAGTTTTGTTTTCATTATAATATTTTGATATTATGGTTCATATTCTTCAAAGTAATTGATTATGAATTGATTAAAATTAGCTTTAGTCTATTTAATCAATGAATGACTCATTATTATCATCTATACATTAATTATTTCAATCATTTAATAGTCCATGATTCCAAATTGTATAGTTTCAGGTGGTTCTATCATTTTGATGAAAATCTTGAAATGTATTGAATTTCTTCATATACTTTGAGTTTGCACAGATATATTTTCCCAATAGAAATTTATTTCTTTTTGTAAATGGCCATTTATATCCTCACCTGAGATTAACGATACTAAAGTTTTTCTTCCTGTATTATGAATGAGATCTGAATTGTAAAAGTGAAGTGAATTTCTCTTGCCATTTCCATAATCTTAGAATTATACAACTGTATGTTATAGATTTATCTTAACAAGTAGGTTGCAGGAGCAGATTGACACAGGAAGACACAACCACAGTTTTTCTTTAAATACTAGCCAATTATAGGTTAATGATTTTCTTTTTGTTTTGATTTATATTTTGTGAATGTAAATTATCATTTAAGCTTAAATACATTGTTTATTTAATTTAAAACATTATTATTTACATTCATTTATTTTCCTTTTTTAGTTTCAAGGTTAAAATTAGATTAGTAACATGTTCTAGATCTATTTAATTTTGCTTGAGATTTGGTTCTCTTGTACAACCTTAGTTTACAAGGTTTCTTGTAAATCTTGCACCTGATTATTTGTATATTTTGTATATAAAAGTGAGAATAGTGAACGCATATAGTATATCTTTGTTAATGAATAGTTAGTTATTTTATTTTCATAGTTTAGATTAGATCCCTTTATCGGCTAACAGAGTCGTTAAACCCGTCAGGGTGGGTTACCTCAAACGGATTGGGTTATTTAGACAACCTTTGACTAGACTCTCCCTTCCAATTGATGGGTGTGTCACATATGCCCGTCAACACATACATACGGGAAACTAAGCCCAAGGTTGACGAACTCACAATTCATTTTCTTAAACTTGAGCCACTACAGGGCTCGAGCATTTACGCATACATACCATATAGTTCTTACTTGCTTAAATACGCAATCAAGCAAAAGATAAGGGAACACAGTCTAACCATCAAGCAACATGTACAACCCTGAAACATTCACAAGATATCCAACTTTATTTTACACCTACAACTCAAATATACAAGGTATGAGAATACTTATCCATTTTAGATTGTAGCCAACTAAATGACTGTGGGTGTTCCCCTTTCCATCCAACCATAGGCTTCGAGGCATTCATTCTTAGAACTCTGGCCACCCCTGTGTCGAGCCATGATATCACTAGGGAACTATGCCATTTCTCAGAGACCTTCTCTCTGTCACAACATCCCTGTGAGGTTTATCAGATGCTTCCCCAACATCAAGATCCCAGTCTTCCTCTTTTCTTCTACATGTTCAGGTCATGTGTTCCCCTCTGTGCATGTGTTCTTGTCTGGTGTGTCTCCTTCTCTTTGCAGAGCCTCACACGTGTGCCTCTTCTCCTGTGTGTCTTCTCTTGTCGCCCATGTCTTCTCCTTGTATCTATTTTCTATATATATTTTCCCAGTATGGTCCTCGACCTATCATGCTCCTTCTATTAGAAGGAAACTTGGGTCAGCTTGGTCTGCCAAACCCCACAGTACTTCGGGATAACATTCTTCAGTCAGACCATGCTTCCATTCACAGCGGTGGTTGATTATCCAACCACCATTCCTTCCTTCATTAATTGATTCCTCTCTGTTCTTCTTGAGTTTATACTTAAGGCTCAAAGCATAATGTCAGGCATCAGGAAATAAGGAAAGTTTTAATGTTTGTTTTTTCTACCTCAGTTATGTGAGAAAAATTCCTTAATTTGAATTAATAGTATAACAGCTCAGAGGTCATTTTTCGTGTCTGAGTTAAAATTTAAAAATATTGAATGTAATGAGGGAAAAACAAAAAGTTGTTAGACAAAGCAAGGCATCAATCACAGAAGAATCTTACTTTGTTACAGAAGAAGAAAATAGATATTGTAACCTTAAATGAAGCATAAAATGTAGCAATCTAATTAACTCACAGGTCTTGTACCTACTAATAGTAAATACATAGGAAAAATGGTTTGCTATCAGATAACTAAATGAAATGTAATCACAGTAGATGTTGTACTAAATTTTGATTAAGCATTCATCAAGAAAATATATAAAAAGGTGCTGGAATGTGGAAAGACAAAAGAACACATAACTCAAATTGGACGAAATGTGGAATCTCTGGTCTGCACTTGTATTAACTCTCAACGAGGAGAGTTTTCTCAATTACAACCGGCAAGAAGTAGCCCTTGTTCATTATTTCGAATATGCATTTATACAAAGATTCACAACCCTAAGTGTTTGGAATCCCCTTATTTCTAAAAAGTAACAGTTACAAAATGAGAAAGGTGGAACGCTTCGTTTAGTCCTCCTCTATCTCTTTCTCGTGCTGGCAGAGGCGTTTTCCTTCCTTGTTTTCCATCTTGGACATAGATAATCTCTAATCATGACTTGTACGAAGATATGCACAAGTTACCTCATTGGTTCTTTGAGGTACTACTCTTTCCTTGTCCAATACATTCGACCCGCCTGCTTACAAATTGTGCTATTATCTTGGAGGGTTCTGTCACATCCTTAGCCTCAAAAATATACAATTTCCTCTATAATAGTGGCAATCTGTCTTCCATTCTTTTGTTTTCTAAAGTCATCCACTGTAGCTGCAAATTAGGTTTCACCAGCCATCTATCTATCTGAGTGATATCGACCTATTTTAGCTGCGAGATTTCAACCTGAGCTTCTTCTAAGCTTGTTTTGATATCAAGTTGATGTTTTACTACATCAACTTGTCCCATCACTTTAGAAAGATCATATTTTCTGAGGCCTAAAGACTCTTTATTTAGTGAGTGGAAAGCCTCTTCATAAGCCTCTTTGATCTCTTTATCCGTTCTTTTTCTTTCGGCTATGTTGGCCTCCCAGGTCTTCAATAGTACATCCCCTCTGACCTTCTCTAAAACAGACAACATGGGAACTACAATCATTTCTTCTTTGGCTGATGACACGGCCGCCTCTTGAAAAGTGACCTGAGCTGCTGTAGCCTCTCTTTCTCTGAAACAAATATTATCCAATGATTCATTCACCATCCGAAAATGATTTTGGATAATTTCCACCTTGTTAAAAAGGCTTCATTGTGTTAACTCCAGTTTTTTGCATACCTCCACTACCTGTGCTTGGAAAATGGTTATATCTATAACCATGTCCTCAATCGACTTCACCTTGGCTTGTAATTGCTTCACCAGTTCACCTTACCAAATGGCCTTCCCTTCGCTCGCCTGGACACTTCTGTGCATCTCATCAAGACTGCATTTTAACTGTTGAATCTTTTTTTTATCGTTGGATCTAGCTTGCTTGAGATCTTTTTTGACTTCTCTTCTGACCTTCTTTTCTACAGTCATTATCTGATTCTTTAATTGGCTTATCAATACATTTCTCTGTTTCAATTGTTCTGCTAGATTTTTGACTGACCACAGATTGACCGTAGCAAAGGCGCCTAATGAACCAGCCATTTCCTTGGTGAGCTCTGAATCCTCCAAGCCCTGTCCATCAAATACCATCCTTTTCCTTTTGGTTACTACCCCTTCTTTTTGCTACAATTCTCTTATGACTATGGCCCTCCTTTTTGTGCTAAATAAAAATTTCAAAGGGGGCATCTCTTCAAGCGGGATCGGGGTAAGATTGCTTGCAAAAATAACTTTAGAACCAGGAGTTTTGAAACTTGACTACAAAGGGGTTAGTGATGAAATAGGACTGCATATCTTTGTGAACTGCTTTCCTTCTACTGTTTTTGAGGTATCATTAGGGGTGACTGGTGATGAAGAAGGTACCATTTTTTTTTGTTTCATAAGTGTTTCAGATTGAATCTTTGTCTTTGACCCTATATATCCTGCCCATGAGGCTTCTAATTCTTGTGTAGACACTTCAAGATTCTTTGGAATTTCCTCAGTAGTTCCTTTACCGGAAGACTCTGGTTCAAAACATGGAGGTATGGATCCCTACACCGAAGGGGTGGTTATCAATTCTCCCTGTAGTATCTTGGTCAAACTACTCCATCTGTGCCTTTGGAAAGTGAAGACTAGCATGTTGGTTAGGGGATAATGTCTGAACTCTACCTTGTACCTCCTCATAAGATCTGATTCCCCTGAATATATCGTCATATGGGGAGTCTTCATGCATATATATTTTCATATTGCATTGAGATAGGTGATTCTCCCCAATTTGGTATAGATCATGTCTTTTGAATTCAATGTCAACCAATTTGACATCTTCTAAAGCTGCAACCTCTACTTTGGAATGGCCAAAATTCAACAAGGAAAACCTTCCAACCTGTAGAGGAAAGGCTGGAAAAAATTTCTTCTGAGCTTCCTTTAGCTCTTTTCCAATACCTCATGTTATCATCTGGTAAGCCACCTCTCTGCACACTAGTCGGTCGGGCAGAAAATTTGGGAGAGCATGAGGGGAAACCGAGCATCCAAAAACCCTGGTATAGGAGACATTTTCTTCAATGAACCAATCTGCAACTTGTTTAAGGTTTCTCATAATTTGATCTAAAATCTGAGGAGGTGGATGACCATATAGTGTTTGATGAACGAGGATCACTACATTATGGCAGATTTCATAAAATAAATCTTTGGCATTTTCCTCCCATAGTTTGGAATGATAAAAATGGATAGGTTCTGCACTGGTTGGGTTCCAGCTCTAATTCATCAATGGAAATGTAGTCATGAAATAGGTGGCATCCATGATATACAAATACATATAAAAAGGGATACATTGACCTTTTGAATTCACCATTTGATACTCAGTAATTTCCTTGGCTAGGTTATCAGACAACATCTTAGCCCAGTTGAAAGTGAAACCCTCGGCTACCTCATGCATGATTGACACCCATTCCACCGGGAATTGAGTAGTGCTTTCCTTTATGAATATTCTACATAGCATCATGGCTACATAGATCATATACTCATTTAATGATGCAGTGGAATAAACACCATGGGAGTCAGCTTTGAATTTCGCTGGAATTCCCCACCAGGTTTTAACTATATCTAGGTAGCTTCGGTCAAATTGCACACATTCTTTTTGTCGAAACTCCATTATGAACAAAGCATTATAAATATATTTTGGATCAGGGGATAGCTTGTACATTACTTGGAGGTGCTCCAGCCTGAAAGAGCCAACATCGACCTTTTGGTGATTGATGATGCTCCTGGTCTACACATCGATGTTTTCCATACATGTCATTATATGGCATGAGCTTCGACCGCGTAGCTATTTTATGAAGCTCAGACTCTGCTATAATTTTGAGTTTGGTTCCGCGAGTGTCGTTCTTTTCATCTCTAGAATCGTCTAGGAAATTTATAACTTCGCGCTCCAAGATTTCAAAAATCAGCATCCAGGATCTAATTGAATCTACAACATGTGGCGTAGTATCAGACAGAACGTCTGCGTTCGGATTTGAACCTTCACCGACATCCTCATTCTTCTTCGACATTTTCTTGGGTGCCATGATGTTATAAATAGAACGTGAATACCTATTACAAGGGAGAATGCATAAGATTTCCTTGGATAAAACTCACTACTTTGCTGAAGGTAAAAATGAAATTCAAAATAAAACATCTTTATTTACGCTCAACTCGCATTAATTGGAGCATGCTTTTACGGATGATGAATTTAATTGTTTTAATGAGGAAAGTACATCTGGTGATGCACACTCTACGCTGGAAATCATTTCCGTTGATCCATAATAAATGTTACTAAATATCGGCGATTCACAATCGGGAGTTTTGGATAGAACAAAATTGAAATATCCCGAAAGTGAATGCGCAAAATATTAATTTAGGCTGTTAATTTCCTTTTAAGAAGTTAATTAATCATGTTTAAAGCTCAACGCTTTCGAGAAATCAGGTTTCAGGGTTTTTTAGATGTGATGAATGTAAAACCCCCGATTCCCAAAACGCAAAAAGATTAATTTCTTTGACTTAGTTTGATTTAATTAATCAAGATTTAGTGTTTCAACATTTTACCGTTCATCTTTCGGGTATCGGGATTTTGAAAGTTAAGACATAACGAAATATCCGAAACGTGAAACTCCAAAGCAGTTTTCAATGATTCGACTCATTAATCATTTGGCGGCTCCACAAATCTGAAATATTTAAGATCATTCGATCATACGGAAAACTTTATCAATGGTGAAATTCAAACGCGTGTTGTCCTTATTTAAGCGAAAAAGAAATTTATTAAAGTCTAAAGTTTAGAAAAATATGTGTTCCAACATAGGCTCTATATATGGATCGCGTCTCCTTGCGAGACGTCGAAGAACAGTAGACCAAGTGCCTTTATTGGGTAAATGGAGTCATTATTGCATTTTTGTGAAACACATCTGAAAGAGGACACACAAAAGGACTTAGGATTTCATTCTTATTTATGAAAACTTTCAAAACTTAATCATTCACTGATCTCGAGTTTAGGCTTATCAATGGCTTCCTTTTCTTAAAACCATTTTCAGATTTGCTTAAGATAAACAAAACAACCTTAATCATTCTACCAGGCTCCGTTCGATTTTGTTCGCATCAAGGTAAAGTAATTTCAAAGTTTTTAGTCAGGGGGTCCCGTGTTAGCTTAGAATGAAGATCTAGTTGAAAAGAGAACTAGTTACCAGAGTACATTATAATTTATGTATAATATCCTTGCAGATATCATAGACATTGCTTCACTGCCAGCGAGCTTGTTCAGTACCCCGGTGAAGTTATCTAATTTACCACATTGAATTTCCTTTCACCACTTGAATTAGTAATTTTGCTTTTAAATGTTGAGATGAGGGAAATCATTTAATGAATTTCCTTTCATCATCTCTTTTTGAACTAGATGGGGGGCAATCGTTTAATGAATTTCCTTTCACCATCTGTCATATATATATATATATATATATATATATATATATATATATATTAATTAAAACATGAAGTGGGGGAAATGAATTTGTATACAATATACCAGGGATGGTATCTATTTATAATTTAGCAACATAGGTCTATCAACTCACTTTGATTACTTTGGATTGATCCTCCTCTGACCTTCAAAACACCTTCGCCTACAGGGAAGTTTTCATGAAGAGTTTTTATTTTCCAAGGAATTTCCTTGAGCGAAGCTAATCAATTTAAGCCTGTTAGAAGGTCTAAGATAATTAGGATTAGCCTAGACATACTTTTTGTTCAATTAAAGTTAGAGGAATTATAATAATTTTTACCTATTCTCATTTTGAAGATTCGTTTATGAGTTTTCAAAGTTAAGGTGAGACCCTTTTTCCTCTTTGAAGACCATGGGATGATATCAAGAATCATGTAAAAATACAACTTGAGAATGAGCAGGGGAACCTAATGAAGGTTCAAATGTTCTGTTGTAAGCATGGTCACTCTTATGCAAACTTTTTACTCAATTCTTGAAACTTTTTCTTTAAGGTCTTCTTATTGCTTATTTTTTTATTATATGTTTTATTTTATTTTTATTTTATCCAGAGAAAACTCTTGATAATTAAAACATGATTTTTTATTCCTTTGGTTATAGATTAGGTGACAATTTTTGTACATATGAGATCTTTGTCATATTATGTGGTATTCCTTAGAAAATTTATGAAATCAACTAACCTAGTTTTATTTACAGTGAAAGTAAAACTGACCGAAAAAATGAAAAACTGTGAATCAAAAACCAACGAAATCAAACCGGTATGCACAATGAGAGTTTTGGAAACCGATTATTGCATAAAATGCTTCAGGTAACGCCCATTGATAGGGGCGTTAAGGATTTTACCATCCATATTTTTTAACAAAAATGAATTCTTCCCTTTAGAAGCTGTGATTTTGAAAGGTCCACATTAGATATGGTCGAATTTGTCGTGTTTTCTTGAATCTTCCTTCCTAGCATCCCACTTTAAAATCAGGTCACCAGGGAGGAATTCCCTATCTTTATATTTTTGGTCAAATAGGGCTTTCTTGTTATCCTAATACTTCTGAAGTTTTTCATCCACTTCAGGCCTATTTTGTTGGACTTCAATTAATTGATTTATTCTTCTGGTGACATGATTCGGCTCTTCCTTTTCGTCTTGCCAGAGTTTCATTACAGGCAGATCCAGGTTTATGGGTAGTACCATGTCAGTCCCGTACACCATTTGAAAAGGGGACATCCCGATCGATTTCTTGGTGCCTATCCAATTTTCCCACAAAGCATATTTCAAATGTACATGCCAGGATTTCTTATTTGCGTTCAACACTTTCTTAATTATGGTGATCAAGCTTTTATTTGATGATTCAACTAATCCATTGCCTTGAGGATAGTACAATGTGGAATGGCCCAGTAAAATATTGTACTTTTGGCAAAAAATAACCATTGCCATAGATTTAAATGCCTGGGCATTATCTACAACTATCTTCCGAGGACAGCCAAATCTAGATAAAATGTTTTCCTCCAAGAAATTTATCACCACTGAATCTGTAGCGTTTCTGGTCGGAATTGCTTCTACCCATTTGGTGAAATAATCTGTAGCGGTCAAGATCGATTTGTGTTGCGCGTTAGAGTGTGGATTGATTTCACCAATAAAATATAGCCCCCATTGTTGAAACATGGCTTCTATTTTAACTAGGACCAAAGGTAATGCGGGAAGCTTCTGCTTGCCAAAAAATAGTTGGCAGGGGTTACATGCTCTGACTTTAACATTCATATCAGTGAATAATTTATGCCAATAATATCCTTCTCTCTGGATTTTATAGGACGTTGCTCTCCATGCGTGATGTCCTCCACACACTCCTTCATGGAATTCATTTATGACTCTCTCTATTTTGGATTCTACTAAATAGCTTAGTAAAAATCCCAGAGGATCCTTCCAATACAATTGGCTATCCATGATACAATATGTCACTGCGTGCAAATTCAACGTTCTAGATTTGGAAGGAGTCATATCGCCTAGTCATTGCAGAGTTAGAAGGTAAGAGACTATGTCTTTATACCAAGCTGAAGAAGAGAACTTCTCCTGGATTTGAGTTGTAGGTATTTGATCGTCAAATTCTTCTATATCTAGAATTTCTTCAGAGGCTTGCAGATGGTTTATTCCAAGCACTCTGAAATTAGATTCGACAAGTAGCTTAGCCAAACCCTGTCCTTTGACGAGCTTTGTCGGTTTCACTTCCAAATCAAATTCTTGAATCTTAGCAAGCCATCGGCCCCTCCTTCCGTCACTATCAGGTTGAACCAATATATCTTTAACGGAACTGATGGGTACATATGCAATTATATTAGAATGTAGTACATAGGTCCTGAAATCCTTTAGGGCCTTCACCATTTCATATGCTTGATTTTTTAGTATATCATACCTCAAATCTGTGTCTCTAAGGCTTTTACTGAAGAATGTTATTGGTCGTTCGAATCCTTCTTCGTTCTTTTGTAGGAGTACTGCTGCAATTGTGTGTTCAGATGCGAATGAGAAAATCAAGAATTCTTTTAGATAATTTGGGCTTGCTAGCACTGATGCTTCACCTATAACCTTCTTGATGTGTTCGAATGACGTTTTGGCTTCGGTCGTCCATTTCACTTGCTATACTTCTTGAGCATATCCGCAATCAATTTTACAATTTTAGCAAAGTTCGGGATAAATCTTCTTAAAAAATTATTTTTTCCTAAAAATGATTGGATCTCCTTTCTATTCCTAGGAATATTTATAGTATCTATAGCTTCAATTCTTTTCGGGTCGATTTTAATTCCGTCTCTAGATACTATATGGCCCAAGAGTTTACCTTCCTACATTGAAAAATGAGATTTCTTGGGATTCAGAGACAAACCGAATTTTCAATATTTTTTAAATGTCTGCTTGAGGTGTACTAGGTGCTCTGCATCAGATTTATAAAACACGGTTAGATCATCAAGATAAATGACAAAAAACTTATCTCTTTTGCCGATGAAGGCGATGTCCATAGCTCGTTGGAAAGTGGCTCCTGCATTCATCAAACCAAAAGGAATTTTATCATACATAAAGGTACCCCATGGGGTGGTGAACGCGGTTTTCTCTTTATCATCCTCATGTACTGCAATTTGATTGTAGCCTAGAAATACATCAATCATAGACATTCTATTTTCTCCGAACACTTTTTCCAATATGTGATCCATTTTAGGTAATGGATAATTATCTTTGAGAGATGATTTGTTTAAATTTCTGAAATCTACACACAGTCTGATTTCACCGCTTTTCTTCCTGACCGAAACTAGGTTGGATACCCACTCGAAATACCTGAGTGGTATAATGATCTTAGCATCCAGGAGCTTCTTTACTTCCTTTTCTATCACAGGCAGTAGTATGGGATTTATTTGTTTGAGATTTTTCTTGAATGGTTTAACACCTTGCTTTAGGGGAATTTTGTGTTTGATTACGGTGGTATCATAAGTTCTTAATTCATCATAACACCAGGAAAAAACGTCCTTATATTGCTTGAGTAATTATGCATATTTGCTTTTCATTTCAAGGGGAAGGTATTTAGATATTTTTACCAGCCTAGGAGTTTCCTTGGTGCCTATATCACAATCTTTAACCTCTTCAGGTTGAGGCTGCAAAGTAGACTTTAAGGAAATGTCATCATGATCAAACAATCTCTCCAAAGGAATCAGACCTTTAGGGATCTGATTATTTTTCAATATCAACATGCGGTGATTAGCAATATTATCTTGAAACTCCTAAGGATCTTCCCCTTCCTGCATGATCCAAGCAGGGTCATTCTGATTTTCTTGGTCAATATGTGTTTCAGCAAAGTCGTCCACCATTTCTAGGAATTTTCTGATTTTTTCATCATCTTCGAAGACCTAACAGTGTTGTATATTGTTTGGTATTGAGGGTCTGTGCCTCATTTCTATGTGATACTTCAGTTTGAAAACAAAATGAGGTACAAACGTTGAGGCTGCTTTGGCCAATGAGTCTGCCCATTGATTTTCTGTTCTGGGGATGTAGTGAACATTAACCGACAAGAAAAAAATTTCAATAAGATCCTAAGCACAATTTATGTAAGACCTCAACCTCGGGTGTTTGTCCTGGTACTGCTGATTTATTTGTTTCACAATTAATTCCGCATCACCATAGACTTCCAAGTTTTTAATTTTCAACTTCCTGGCAGCCTCTAATTCTAATACCATGGCTTCATATTCACATACGTTATTGGTGTAATCGATGTCCCATTGTAACCTGTAAGAGAAAGGGATAATAAACTCATCTCTAGGTGCCACAAAAATCACTCCAGCCCCTACTCCTTCACAAGAGGAAGCACAATCGAAATACATTTTCCAAACTCCAGTAATATATACATTTTTATTGGTCTTTTCTATTTTTTCTTTTTCTGTACAATTTTTTTCTATACATTCATCTATATCATCATCAATCGATAAAATACAATTTCCTAAATCCTGATCTGCAACATAAACAAGGTAATTATTTGGATTCAACGGATCACTTACTATATATGCCAACCCTGCTTCTCGGTACAAGCAGGTGAACTGTCCGTCGAAGATCAATATTGTAGCATATGTCATGTCGAGTTGAAGGGATCCTCCAAGTTTGGTGCCCCAAGACTTGGATAACAACATGCCATACTTTGGAGGTATATCAACAACAACCACATCCATCATGACACTTTTTACAAGAATCTGCGCAAGATTAACCACTAAATCTTTAATCATACCTATACATTTGACTTTTATCGAATCAAAGGAATATAAATCTCTGTATGGTCTAGTAATTTCGAGACCAAGTCTCTCCATAATAGATTTGGGCATCACATTGTGGGAGGCTCCAGAATCCAACATGCAATTATTGAGCAGATGATCATGCACAGTCAACGTAATGTAGAAAGGAGCGATAATATCTCTGGCAGCTTCAAAGTGCGAACCAAAAATTATATTCGGTTTATCATCTTCTAAATTTATAACATCGGCCTGACTTTCAATATTTGAAAAATTTATCATTTTGGCAATTTGTTTTTTGTATGTAGGGTTCTTTGCCAGTTCAACCAGAGGTACAATGATCTTGATCTTATTAATCTCATTTTCTAGATTGAAACTTCCCGCTGTCTTATCGGCTTCTCTGGTTTGGATTTCTATCTCCCTTTTTTCTGATTTATTGGTATGTGTTGCTTTCGTTTCAACTGTTTTTGTTTCGGCAGTCTGTGTTTCAGCTGTTTTTGTTTTGGCAGTCTGTGAGTTAGCTGATTTTATTTTGGAAGTCTGTGAGTTGGCTGCTTTTATCTTGGCAATATGCGTTTCAACTACTTTTATTTTGGCAGTCTTCGTTTCAGTTGCTGGTTGAGTTGCCTCATTTGCTTTACCTCTCGACAATATTTTCTTCGGTTGGAAAGTTGTGATATTTCTATCTCTAGGCCTTAGATTATACTTCTGTTGGACCTTGGCCATTATATTATCGACGATTCCTTGATAAGCATAATCTTATGTGATATTTACGCTATCATCATTATTAGACCGATATTATGCGTTTAAAGACCTTTCATAATCTTGTCTCATCAAATGAGGTTGTTGAAAATCATCGCCAAGATTATTCATATCTTCCTCTAACTCCTCAAATTCTTGTATGTCGTCTCCTCCTATAAAATTTTCGTTTTTAAAGGGGGTCTGAATCTTTTGATCTTCATTTTTAATTTTCCTTTGTTGTATTTGAGGGTTAGGGTTCCTCCTGAAATATTTTCTAGTGAACTGATCTACTTTAGATTGATCCAGTTCCATCTTCGAAATTTTGTTTGATAATTCTTTAATTATTTTTGCCATATCATCCATCTTATCTTCTGAGGACCTCCCAGATTCAGAGGGTCTTGCTTGTTCTCTAAATCGTCTAGTCTCTTTATTTCCTATTTCGAATTTAGTTTTTAACTTTCCTGATACCATCATATTTGATTCTATTTCTACAACATCATCTTGCATTCTAGTGAGGTCGAAAACTCTTCTTTCCCTCAACAGTAAAGAAAAATCGGGCTCGAAAGCCCCTGCGAAAGTTACTTTTGCTGCAGGTTGGGAAGGTTTAACCTCAGCTGGGATCTTGTTACATAATTTATTAAATCTTTGAGTGAATTCAAGAACTGTTTCTGAATTTTTCTTTCTTAAAGCTCCATTGTCTGAGAAAGACACTTTCTAACTCGTCATATGATCCTATTGAACCTGCCGATGGTCCTTGGAACTAGGTTCTCACCTGTCCTTTGAAAGTTTGAACTAGTAGCCATGAATAAACATCCTCGTGCTCGAGGCCAAGAATATCGGTGAATTGATCGAAAAAATTTATGTGTTCGGTAGCGGTTAGGTCTCCCTCTCCTATAAATATTGGCAGGTTTTTCATATAGTTTTCGTAACAAATCATGGAGGGGGACTGGGAGGAATAAAGGATCATATCTAGAAGCTACTTTAGTGAATATTATAGGAGGTGGGGGTGTCCCTTGACCACCTCCTCCTCCTCCTCCAACGCCATGTCCTCCTCCACCTCCACCACCACCTGCACCACCTCCACCGATAATGCCTCCTCCAACAATAGCCATTGGTAGTCTAGGGGATGAAACTTGGAGGTTATAAAGAGGGTTTTCAAAGATGTGTAGTGACCTTTCAAGTACTTCAGGATGAGGTGAAAAAGGTTCTGGGAACTGACTGTCAGGAGACAGAAAAACTGAAAAAGGGGGGAAACGAGAGACGAAGGCTAGGTTCTTCAGACTTGCAAGATATATAAACGGGAGAACCAACGGGATTCGAATCAGAGTGTAAGATATATTCTTCAAAACTTCGGGAAGTTGGAATATTTACTTCGGGAATTGATGGAATATCAATCGAAGCAGGTATCGAGATGAACTCTTTACCTTTATTAGTAAAGGAGGTAGTTGAATCGGTTTCCGCCTTTATCTCGAATAAAACCAATTTGGGGTTTATGATTTCGGCTTCAATTCTGTTAGCCGATGTTTCTCTGAAAATGGATTTGGGTGGAAACTTCTTGCAGAGTTAATGATTCAAGTGGAACCTTAGCATTAGACTGTGTGGGTTTAGGTTGGTAAACCTTATTGGTGGATGCAGATGTCTGCTTGAGGTATCCCCTTGGTTTTAAAAGATTTTCAGGGTCAGATACATGCGTGGTCTGCTTATCATCTAGGTTTTGTCTGGTATTCCTTAGACCGAATGCCAGTTTGCTAATTGTGGAGTCACCAAGTGAAAGATTAAAAAAATTATCCTTATAATGTATTCAACCTTTGTTCACTATCAAAGAGAGAAACTTACTATGTCGTTCTCCCACGGAAAAATAACTTCGTTTCTCCATCCCCAACAAAGACGCCAAAAATATTTTGTTCCTGAGTTTATACTTAAGGCTCAAAGCATAATGTCAGGCATCAGGAAAAAAGGAAAGTTTTAATGTTTGCTTTTTCTACCTCAATTATGTGAGAAGAATTCCTTAAATTGAATTAATAGTATAACAACTTAGAGGTCGTTTTTCATGTCTAAGTTAAAATTTAAAAATATTGAATGTAATGAGGGAAAAACAAAAAGTTGTTAGACAAAGAAAGGAATCAATCACAGAAGAATCTTACTTTGTTACAGAATAAGAAAATAGATAGTGTAACCTTAAATGAAGCATAAAATGTAGCAATCTAATTAACTCACAGGTATTGTATCTACTAATAGTAAATATAGAGGAAAAGTTGTTTTCTATCAGATAACTAAATGAAATGTAATCACAATAGATGTTGTACTAAATTGTGAACAAACATTCATCAAGGAAATATATAAAAAGATGTTGGAATGTGGAAAGACAGAAGGGCACATAACTCAAACTCGACGAAATGTGGAATCTCTGGTCTACACTTGTATTAATTCTCAATGAGGAGAGTTTTCTCAATTACAACCGGCAAGAAGCAACCCTTTTTCATTTTTCCGAATATGCATTTATACAAAGATTCACAACCCTAAGTGTTTGGAATCCCCTTATTTCTAAAGAGTAACAGTTACAAAATGAGAAAGGTGGAACGCTTCGTTTATTCCTCCTCTGTCTCTTTCTCGTGTTGGCAGAGGCGTTTTCCTTCCTTGTTTTCCAGCTTGGACACAGATAATCTCTAATCATGACCTGTACAGAAGATATGCACAGGTTACCTCATTGGTTCTTTGAGGTACTTCTCTTTCCTTGTCCAATACATTAGATACACCTACTTACAAATTGTGCTATTAGCCTGGAGGGTTCTGTCACGTCCTTAGCCTAAAAAATATACAATTTACTTTCTAATAGTGGAAATCTGTCTTCCATTATTTTGTTTTATAAATTCATCGACTGTAGCTGCAAATTAGGTTTCACCAACCATCTATATATCTAAGTGATTTCAACCTATTTTAGCTGTGAGATTTCAGCCTGAGCTTTTTTTAAGCTTGTTTTGATATCAAGTTGATGTTTTACTACGTCAACTTGTCCCATCACTTTAGAAAGATCAGATTTTTCGAGGCCTAAAGACTCTTTATTCAGTGAGTGGAAATCCTCTTCATAAGCCTCTTTGATCTCTTTATCCTTTCTTTTGCTTTAGGCTATGTTGGCCTCCCAGGTCTTCAATAGTATGTCCCCTCTGACCTGCTCTGAAACAAACAACCTGGGAACTACAATCATTTATTCTCTGGCTGATGACACAACCACCTCTTGAAAAGTAACCCAATCTACTGTAGCCTCTCTTTCTCTGAAAAAAATATTATCCAATGATTCATTCACCATCCAAAAATTATTTTGGATAATTTCCACCTTGTTAAAAAGGCTTCGTTTTGTTAACGTCAGTTTTTTGCATATCTCCACTGCCTATGCTTGGAAAATAGTTATATCTATAACCATGTCCTCAATCGACTTCACCTTGGCCTGTAATTGCTTCACTAGTTCACCTTGCCGAATGGCCTGCCCTTCGCTCGCTTGGACACTTCTGTGCATCTCGTCAAGAATGGATTTTAGATGTTGAGTCTCTTGTTTATAGCTGGCTCTAGCTTGCTCAATATCTTTGTTGACTTCGCTTCTGACCTTCTTTTCTACATTCATTATCCGATTATGTAATTTTATTATCAATATATTTCTCTGTTTCAATTGTTCCACCAGATTTTCGACCGACCACATATTGGTCATAGCAAAGGCACTTAATGAACTAGCCATTTCCTTGGTGAGCTATGAATCCTCCAAGCCCTATCCATCAAATATCATTCTTTTCCTTTTGGTTACTACCCCTTTTTTCTGCTACGATTCTCTTCTGACTATGGCCCTCCTTTTTGTTCTAAAGAGAAAGTTCAAAGGGGGCATCTCTTCAAGCGGGATCGGGGTAATATCGCTTGCAAAAATAACTTCAGAACTAGGAGTTCTGAAAATTGACTACAGAGGGGTTAGTGCTGAAATAGGACTGCCTATCTCTGTGAATTGATTTCCTTCTACTGTTTGTGAGGTATCATTAGGGGTGACTGGTGATGAAGAAGGTACCATTTGTTTTTTTTTCAGAAGTGTTTCAGATTGAATCTTTGTCTTCGGCCCTAGATATCCTTCCCACGAGGCTTCTAATTCTTATGTAGACACTTTGAGATTCTTTGGAATTTCCTCGGTAGTTCGTTTACCGGAAGACTCTGGTTCAAAACCTGGAGGTATGGATCCCTACACTGAAGGGTTGGTTATCAATTCTCCCTGTAGTATCTTGGGAAAACTACTCTGTCTGTGCCTTTGGAAAGTGAAGAAAATGGCCTGTTGGTCAGGGGATAATGTCTGAACTCTACCTTGTACCTCCTCATAAGATCTAATTCCCCTGAACATATTGTCATATGGGGAGTCTTCATGCATATATATTTTCATATTTCATTGAGCTAGGTGATTCTCCACAATATGGTATGGATCATGTCTTTTGAATTCAATGTTGACTAGTTTGACATCTTCTAAAGCTATAGCCTCTACTTTGGAATGGCCAAAATTCAACAAGGAAAACCTTCCAACCTGTAGAGGAAAGGATGGCCAAAATTTATTCTGAGTTGCTTTTAGCTCTTTTCCAATACCTCATGTTACCGTCTAGTAAGCCACCTCTCTGCACACTAGTCTATTAGGTAGAAACTTTGGGAGAGCATGAGGGGAAACCGAGCATAAAAAAACCCTGATATAGGAGAAATTTTATTCAATGAACCAATCTACAACTTGTTTAAGGTTTCCCATAATTTGATCTGAAATCCGAGGAGGTGGATGACCATATAGTGTTTGATGAATAGGGATCACTACATTATGGAATATTTCATAAAATAAATCTTTGTCCTTTTCCTCCCATAGTTTGGAATGATAAAAATGGATAGGTTCTGCACTGGTTGGTTCCAGCTCCAATTCATCAATGGAAATGGAGTCATGAAATATATGGAATCCATGACATACAAAGACATATAAAAAGGGGTAGGTTGACCTTTTGACTTCACCATTTGATACTCAGTAATTTCCTTGGCTAGGTTATCGGACAACATCTTAGCCAAGTTGAAAGTGAAACCCTCGGCTACCTCATGCATGATTGATACCCATTCCACCGGGAAATGAGTAGGGATTTTCTTTCCAAATATTCTACATAGCATCATGGCTACATAGATCATATACTCATTTAATGACACAGTGGAATAAACACCATGGCAATCAGCTCTGAATTTCGTTGGAATTCCCCACCAGGTTTTAACTATATCTGGGTAGCTTCAGTCAAATTGCACACATTCTATTTGTTGAAACTCCATTATGAATGCAGCATTATAAATATATTTTGGATCAGGGGATAGCTTGTACATTACTTGGAGGTGTTTTGACCTGAAAGAGCCAACAACGACCTTTTGGTGATTGATGATGCTCTTGTTCTGCACATCGGTGTTTTCTAGACCCCATCTTATCATGTCATTATATGGCATGAGCTTCGACCGCGTAGCTATTTTATGAAGCTTAGACTCTGCTATAATTTTGAGTTTGGTTCCGTGAGTGTCGTTCTTTTCATCTCCAGAATCGTCTGGGCAATTTATAACTTCGTGCTCCAAGATTTCAAAAATCTGCATCCAGGATCTAATTGAATATACAACATGTGGCGTAGTATCAAACAGAACATTTGCGTTCATATTTGAACCTTCACCGTCATCCTCATTCTTCTTCGACGTTTTCCTAGGTGCCATGATGTTAGAAATAGAACGCGAATACCTGTTACAGGGGAGAATGCATAAGCTTTCCTTGGATAAAACTCACTACTTTGCTGAAGGTAAAAATTAAATTCAAAATATAACATCTTTATTTACGCTTAGCTCGCATTAATTCGAGCATGCTTTTACGGATGATGAATTTATTGGTTTTAATGAGGAAAGTACATCTAGTGATGCACACTCTACACTGGAAATCATTTTCATTGATCCATAATAAATGTTACTAAATATCGACGATTTGTGATCAAGAGTTTTGGATGGAACAAAATTGAAATATCTCGAAAGCAAATGTGCGGAATATTAATTTAGGTTGTTAATTTCCTTTTAAGAAGTTAATTAATCATGTTTAAAACTCAACACTTTCAAGAACTCATGTTTCGGGGTTTTTTATATGTGATGAATGTAAAACCACCAATTCCTGAAACACGAAAAGATTAATTTCTTTGTCTTAGTTTGATTTAATTAATCGGGATTTAGTGTTTCGGCATTTTACTGTTCATCTTTCAAGTATTGGGATTTTGAAAGTTAAGACACAACGAAATATCTGGAACGCAAAACTTCGAAGTAGTTTTCAATGATTTGACTCATTAATCATTTGGGGGCTCCACAAATTTGAAAGATTTAAGATCATTCGATCATACAAAAAACTTTATCAACGGTGAGATTCAAACCCGAGTTGTCCTTATTTAAGCGAAAAATAAATTTATTATAGTCTAAAGTTTAGAAAAATATGTGTTCCAACACTCTCCTTGGATCCAAATGAGGCTTATTATCTCATTAAAGGGAATTTGGGTCATTTGAACTAATGAAGCCTCTCCACAGTTTCCTCATTCTTTCCTCTAGTGATATCATGGCCAGTACTTCAAGGATTTACCCCCACAGTCAGTCATTGGAAATCTAAATAATACATTTACATTTTTCCCATGCCATAGCATGGTGATAATGATTAATGATTAATTACAAGCTAGGGGAAATAAGGGTATTACATCTACTTTTCTAAATTTAAGAAAAATGAGCTAAAAATTTCACCGAGGAATTGAATCTGAGTGAGGAGAATTGAACAATAATAAATAATGTGTCCACTTTCATATGGGGTCATTACTTTGTACCCTTCGCCTAACCCTGAATTTGTGAGACCATGATTACCTATGATTGTAGTTAGTGAATATGGATTAAATGGAGGTATGCTGCATGGGTTTAACTCGGGTGAGTGAGTCATTGGGTAACATGATTGTTATTCTCCCCAGATGGGATTCCTCTGCTCCTACTAATTTAGGATATACTCTTGGGTTATAGTGGCATCCATGGACCTAGCCCATATCACTTTAATGAGTAACCAAATTCCCAAGGTTAAAATAAAAAGAATATGGATTGAAGTATCGCGTTTTATTGTTCAATAAATTGTAGCCATTTAAAAAAGAATTTTGTGATACAAAATAATTTAATAAAACAATGTATCAAAATGTTATAGATCAATATATGTATCAATATTTATTTATAAATTTGGAAACCATCTTTTGAATAAGTTGGAGGTTGATATGAGATTCGTGAATTTGCACATTTTTTTTGAAATTTAAAATCTAATTGATGTTACTAATGATGATTATGGTTAACATTCATTGAGACCAAAACTAGTTTATCTGTAATAGAACCGATCCCCTAAGTACCTTTTAAGGGATGACGTATTAAATTTTCGCTTCTCTTAACAACCTTGAGTGTTCTCTATTATAGCTCCCTCCTCTTCTGCCTCCCGAAGTTCTTGTTTTTTTTTCATAGAAAACATTTCTCTTACTGTCATGTGGCATCCACGTAATGTTTCCTTGTCTATGCCAGCTAACATGGAAACACTTGGGTCCCGACATGGCGTTGGCCTAGCCTGCCCTGATGGAACCCCACTCAACTCGTCATCCTGTTAGTAATAGACATCTTTCGTCCTAATGGCATCCTAGCCACTATGCTATATTCACGGACTCACGGGTGGTGGTCTTGCGAACTCATGGTCTATATTCATACTATTCATGAACCCACCACCAACACTTAGCTTGTTTTTCCTTCACGGACTCACAGACTCACATACGCATAATTTTGTACCTCCCCTTCATAATTCCATTCGAAAGGTCTCAAAACTTAGCCATTTTCCCATCTATGTAGGCTCACGGACTCACGGACTCATGGACTCACAAATGAATAATCCTTCCCTTCATAAGTCCATCTAAAGAGTCTCAACACTTAGCCACTTTTCCATCTATTTAGACTCACGGGCGTACAATTCTCTACCTCCTGTTCATAAGTCCATCCGAAAGGTCTCAACACTTGGCCATTTTTCCATCTACACGGGCTCATGGACTCACGAATGCATAATCCTTCCCTTCATAAGTCTTTTCGAAGAGTCTCAACACTTAGCCACTTTTCCATCTACGCGGTCTTGTGGACGTACAATTATGTACCTCCTCTTCATAAGTCTGTCTGAAAGGTCTCAACACTTAGCCTTTTTTCCATCTATGTGGGATCACAGACTCATAGACTCGTAGATTCATATATGCATGATCATTCCCTTCATAAGTCCATTCGAAGAGTCTCAACACTTAGCCACTTTTCCATCTACATGGACTCACAAACGTGCAATTTTGTACCTCCTTTTCATAAGTCCATCCAAAAGGTCTCAACACTTAGCCATTTTTTGAGTTTGTCAGGTTCATGAGTTGGTGGATTTGTAGACCCATTCATCTCACCTTTCCAACCCTAAAACTTGACAGAGACCCACTCTCTATTACCTCGACCAATTACATGCCTCCACGTGGCTTTCTCGTACACATAGGCTTGTGACATTAGCATAACGTTAGCATGATGTCATCCCTCCTCTCATCAATGTATAAGGGCTTCCACGTTGATTAACAACCGAGATCACATCCCAGATGTACTTCAATCAATGGTCGAGATATTTCAAACTTTTGGTCTGACGTCCAAGGCTAATACGAAGGTCTAAGACATAGTTCACCCAATGGCCTGCGCTATGGCCCACCGACCAATTACATGTTTCCATTCACAGGATGACACCTATCAAATTATGAACACGTTGGCATTCCAGGTCATCATGGTACATCATGTTGATGTTACCTCTCCCTCAAATATCGCTTAAACAACACCACAATGATCTATGACAGAGGTTAATTTTGGGTTAATCCCAAAATAACGGTCCATATTAACTTGGGTACACTTTCTACAGGCATGGTAATCTACTCCGATAAAGGGTCCAGATCTATTTGCTCCACCGAGCCAACAAATGTGATTCGTTCAAGCTCAAAACATGGATTTTCATCCGATTCAAGACTTAGACAATTCAAGGATTTTTCTTTGGTCTCTTTCCTTTACATTCAACTATTGTCTCATGATCCTAGTTTCCATTCAAAGATTTCCATATATATATATATATATATATATATATATATATATATATATTGAGCACATGGGAATCATAAAATTAAGTTCATTATTTTTATCTCAGAACAATACAAAACACTTGTATTTAGTTGTGCAGGGCATGCACTATTCTTGCCATCCTACCATTACTTAAATGCAGGAGTTTTCAAATATAATAAGCATCATTACTATAAATCAAATATGTATATGTATAGTGCAAGTAAAATCATTCAATCATGCATTTCAATTCAATTGCATAGAGTCTATGAAATACTTATATATTATAGTTGATAGCTGACCGAGTGACTGTGGGTGTTTCACCTTTCCACCCAACCATAGGCTCAAATGCATTCACTTTTAGCATTCTGGACATCCTCGTGCCAAGCCATGATACCACTAGGTAATCTCTCTTAGGTTCTCAGTAGGATTTGAAGGTTACTCTCCTTCACTCTACTCTTGGTAGAGATTTTCCATACACACACCTATCCCAGGCCTCTTCGAGGTTTATGAGTTGCCTTCCCAACATCAAGCTTTTACCCCTCTTATCTCAGGTCAGGTTTCCAGGTATTCTATGCTCCAACTCCCAACTCTTCTACGGGTTCTCTCATCTTATATTGCACACCCATGTGCATTCTTTTTAGCAGATATCTTCCTCAGAGGCTCGAACTCTTCTCGTTCCTTCTCTCTCTATGTGTTTTTTCTTGCACGAATGACTTAGGTATGTCCTTGATCTGTCCTTCTGTTTCTTCTGTCAGAATGAAACTCATTGTCAATCCTAGGGACTTGTGGTGATATTTCCTACTATCCTCTAGTTGACTGCTTCCTGTCCCTTTTGATAGCCCTCCATACTTCCATTCATTGGGGTGGTTGGTTGTTAAACCACCAACCCCTCCTCATTAACTGACTTGTCTTGTTGTCCAGGCTAAGGGTAAATTTTATCTGAATGTTTCCAATTAATATTTCCACAAGGTGTCCTGGGGTCCTTTAAATTAATAGAACCTCCCCTCATTCCTCTAGTGATATCATGGTCAGTACTTTAAGGCTTCACCCATCAGTCAATTGTCAACGTTTACAATTAAACAATAATACATTTACAATATTTGCAATCCATTGCATGGAAATCATAAATTATGATTATTTATAGGCTAGGGAAAACATGGGTGTTACAATCCCCTCCCCCTTAAAGGAACACCATCCTCAGTTTTCTTCTCAGAAACACATGTCGTGACTTCATATTTTAGCTACTTCAACATCATTTTCCTTTTCTTTGTTTGGTCCTTTCCTAGACTCTTGAAATTTAACACATGCCTATAACAATTTTCAACAACAAGCATATTAGTTATCATTTCATGCAAAACATTTTATTGTTGTTTAAATTCAAGTGGAAATATTCACAAGTTAGCACAATCCTTATATGTGCAGTTCATGGATCTGCATCCATATTGCTATCTCATTAACTTGGATCACTTCTTTCCTTGACATACCCATTGTGTGCATGATCAAAATCAATATATTACAAAAACTATAGGAGTATCCTCTTCCTCGTGGTCACTCACCCTCTAGGCCTAGGCTCAAGCATCCCCTTCTCTACTATATAGTCCCTCGGGTGATCCATATTGCCTTGGTAGGGATTTCTCACACAAGAAGAATTTATTAGAACTCCTCAAGTCTTACAACTGAGGCATCCCTCACGCTTGCTATGCCAAAAGGGTCCCTTCGGCATGTGTCACCACAATACATCATTATATGGGGATCATGGCTTATCACATGGTTCTCATGTCACAACAGTAGCCTATTACCATGCTTTCCAACTTGAAAATTATCCTCTATCCCTTAGGATATATCTTTTATCTCACCTGTATCACAAGTATATAATAATCCTTGAGATACTATCATCAATTTATCAAAATTTTCAAGTATGTTATCCACATATTTCTAATTCCACATTTTCATTTATTCAAAAAGGAAATACCATTCCTTTCAAAATGCAATCAAACATCAAAATAAATATGATCAATGTGCCAATATCCATGGCCACATTCACACACAATGCACCCTTATATTGATTTTCAGATTATTGCTTTTCATATTAGGCACTTTGCCTTGGTGGGTTGGAACTTATCCAACCTTTTACCACATGGTTGCTTTATACACATTTATTATTACAATAGGAATGTGTTTTCCTGCTTCAATTGATCATGACCTCAAATTAACATACATGAAACTAAAAGTTTCACATGACCTCAAATTAACCAAGGTGCTAACATCCATGGCCACCCAATTTCTCTCTTTACCATGCTACAACTTCGATAGAGTATTGGATGGTCCTCCTTCCATAATGGGTAGTCCATTACCTATTGTCTCATGCAAACATGCATTTCCTTAATGCATTACATCATCGCGCTATCTTTGAGCACTTTTTTTCCCAATTACTCATTGATTGGGCAATGTATTCATGTCATATATTTGTTCATGTGTTTTTTTCCCCGAGGATTTCAATCATCCTCGGCTGTCAGAGGTTCACACCTCCACCATGCAGGTTCGTCTCCCTGAATCATACCCTACTTGGGTATCAATGACATACAATAACCATTCAGATCACATGCATGTCATTAAAACATAGACTAATTTAGAAGGGATTATTACCCAAACCCCATTTACCTCTCATGCCACATGGGCACAAAATATTTATACATGTTTTAGTTTCCATCACCTTCTTTGGTATTACCTCTTCCGTGGTACTCCTCGGGGACTTCTAAAATCCATTTCACAGTTTTATTTTATCAACAACCTTCTTGCATTCACCTCCATATGAGGTTGTTTACTATTGCTAGTTGTCCTTCCCTAACAATTCCAATCTTTTCTACACATGACATACATCACCACATTCAAATTTCATGTTAGTTTTCATGTAAAATCAAATGCATGTACCATAACATTTATTTCAGTAAAACATTTTCATATATGCCTTAGCATATATATAAGCACTCCATCACATTGTCCTCAATGTTTTCACGAGTGCAACCACAATCAAATTTCAGCTGCAACTCTCAACATTCTCATGCCAAAATATCTACCTTCATCATCCTATCAGTTTCTCATCCTATATAAGCATAATAGACAACAAGAAAGGAGTTAACGGATTCTCCCATTAGGGAATTTTCAGCCTAGCTAAATTGATTTCAAGGCCTCATTGCCTTCACACACTATAGCTTAACCAAGCTCATTCATTTAAACAAATTCAATATTGTATCTTTCAGTTACTAGTTGTACTTATTTTCCTAGTTGTCCTTTTTAAGCATACAACTCTATCTTATTGTTCAAAGTTTCATAGTGAGAGAAGTATTAATCACTTTCTCCTTCTTTGCTTTTACAATTTATCCCTCCTCAGATCTGCTTGTTCTATCTCTTGAGCAGTGTTGGCCCTTGGGTAAGGAAGCAAGTGAAGATCAAGAAAGAAAAGGTGAAGTGCGAACTTCGCGAAAGACACAGTAATTGTCACTGGGTCGAAGTGAGAAAAAGAAAATAAAAGATGGAGCGAATCAAGGAAAATAAATTCGTTGAACGAGGAGATCAAGGACGACAGATCAGCAAGGAATAAGTATCGTGAAAAAATCATCAAGTGGAAAAAGCCACCGTTGGATGCTTTGGAGCACCACATGAGAAGGAAGGAAAGACCAGCTTGCAAAGCCCGGAAAACACAGGTCAAGTTGACCTAGGGTTTTAGACACCTAGGGTTTTGGTATCTAGGGTTTTGACACTTAGCTTTCGACCTAAGGTTGTCGGTGAGTGATTGTAATGTATAAATAATAACCTAGAGGAGGAAAGGGGGTTCGTTCTAGTATGGTTGTTGTTGTTGTTACTATTGTAAGAAACTATTGTTGTGTGTGAGAGAAGTGTTGAGTGTGGGATCCTTTCGGTATTGTAAGATCTCTAGTTGGGTGCAGAGATCAATCCTGCAGCTAGGTGTGTAGGAAGGGGACAAAAAGAGAGAAGAAGAAAGAAGATCTGTTAGCTAAGAGTGTAGACAAGAACTGTATGCTTTATCTTAATAAATCATAAGCACAGTTCTGTGGACATAGCCCTAGAGAGAGGGTGAACCACATATATCTTGTGTCATGTGTGTGATTGATGTTCTGATCTCTATCATTAATATATTGTTATTGCATTGTTGTATTAGATCAGATCTGTAGTTGTGTGGAATAGATCTAGCTGATAAGTGATAGATATATGTTGTGTTGTTGTTGTACTAGATCCACTTGATATTCCCTTTGGTTGTAAACATCTCTGTCCTGCAACTCCCTCATAGCTGCTTCGAGTGAGACTGCATCTTCTTCACAGGTGTTGCCAAAAGGGCCAGTAGCTAGGGCTTGTTGGTGCTCTCTTAGAGTGAACCTTGGGTCTGCCCTTGTGCCAACAAATGGTTCCGTTGTCGAGACAAGAATCTTCTTGAGGGAATGTTAAGGTGGTTCCCATCGAAGACAGAGATTCAGAAGTGGATAGAGGATCAAGAGAAGGACTTCGCTGAAGCCCAGAACAAGAACCCTAATCTGAGTACTGAGGATTGGCTAGAAAGATATATCTTCACCGACATTCACGGGATCTTCTTTGGAGGAATCCATTAGGAGTTGTCTGAGTGGTTGGATAGATTAGAAGATACCCAGTTTGAGATAAGATCTAGACCTCATGTGGTCTAGATGTCAACGCTGATCTAGAAGGTCAAGAGAGTCGATAACGCTGTATCTCGAGCAGTAGATCATTGGTTCGATAGCACCATTGTAGGGTATATCACCAAGTTTGTTGTTGACAGAGTAGAATCATATAGCCAATATGAGAGATACTTCTTCAAGGGACCCCGAGGGAAATTTTTACATTTTCTGAAGTTGAGGATCAAGATGCTCTTGCATGAAAAGAACATCTTGAAGATACAATAGATTGGTTGGATTTGAAAAGGCTAATGTTCAAGAATTTAGACAGCGATAGCAACACAAAAGCTGGACATACGCGCAGTGGGAGAGTGTTCAGAGAAGTCCATCTTGCGAACCTGTTCAAGAAAAACTACAGGGACAAGGGTTTCTACAGTGGAGAAGAGGTAGATATGATAGACGAAGAACATTCATAACCCACTAGGGCAGATGAAGGAGAAGCTGAAGAAATTCGTCGGTACGAGCCAGAAACCTCAGGAACTGTGAAAACTACTGAAGTAAGTACTATTAATCCTCCTATTGTTTCAGAAACACTAAGTAATCAGAATATTCAGAGTCACCAGAGTCTGTAGAGTACTATTACTAGCTGTTCGACATATCCTCAGACAGGAAACCTAGGAATATCTATGGCAGATGAGATGAGGCTCCCTATCTTTAGGGGATATGGATCTAAAGATCATGATCAACACTGGTTTTTCTGTGAATCCATATGGAATATTAAAAATGTCATCGACGAAGCTGTTAAAAGAACCCAATTTAGTACTACTCTAAGAGATCGTGCGCTGTGCTGGTACATGAAGCTTGTCCAAGGACTTGCACAACCTAAGCCACTGAATGAGATCAAGAATGCACTAATTGTAGAGTTTAAGAAACCTAAGTTGGAGTCACAATGTATTACAGAGCCTAAAGAGATCAAGCAGAAGGTAGCTGAACCTGTTTGGGAGTTCGACTAGAGATTCAAGACCCTAAGAAGCCGATTGAATTTCCAAATTCCGGATGAGCAGAACAAGGAATGGTTCATTGCTGGCCTTTTACCACACATCATAGTTCCCCTCATGCAATATAATATTTCTTTATAGTTTTAGGCATTGGAAATCGCCATGAAGCTTGAATCAACCCCTATGGGAGAATCCATCTCAGGTATGAGCCAGATCTTGAGTTAGTTAACTAGTTTTCCTTTGCAGGTCAAAGACATGAAGAAGGATAAGGGAAAAGAAAAAAGAGAAGACATATCTGGTTTGTTAGATGCAAATTGGAAGGCCATGAAAAGGATCATTGCCCCCTATTCCATTAATACTTGGCTTCTGGAGCTCCGAGTTCCTTGAAACAAGTCACATTACCTTGATGCAAAGTATGCAGAAATTGACATCACTCTGGTGAGTGCTATTACATCAAGAACTATGTTCAAACACCCACAAACTTGTATTGCACATTCTGTAAGTCAGTAGGACATGATGATTGGGACTGTAGATATTATGAACTTATGCATGAAAGATCGAGAGACATATACAAGATCCAAGGCGAAGCACGACAAGAAGGAAACACTCCGCAGTACAACTCTTTAGGGAGAGGAAACTTCAATTCTCATGGTGGATTCAGAGGATGAGGAGGAGGAGGAGGAATGGGCCGAGGTCGAGGAAATATCATATGTTACAACTGCACACAGCTAGGACACTTAGCAAGAGACTGTTAGAACCCTTTCACTACTTGTAGTTATTGCAACTCCTTCGAGCATGTTATCGAGGACTGTCCAGTGCTATTAGCCAAGCTTCAGGAAAGACGAGGACCTCAACAGAACCCGAAGATATAGTTAATCAAAGAAGAACCCCGCAGAGCAGACCCTAGAGTCATTGTTATCACTCAAGGAGGCGCTGCTACAGGAGAGGATAGAATGACCCAAGGAAAGATCACATAAGACTCGGGTATCAGAAAAGATGCAGAGAAAACCCAAAAATTTGATGTGAAGAAAGAAAGTCAAGTATTTGAGGAAGAAAGAAAAGAGTTCAAAGGAGACCAAGGTTCTTCATCAAAGACACGACCAGAAGTAAGAGAGTATGGAATGCCTCAGGCATTTGATCAGTCTGCTTCGCCAAAAGAAGGAAAAGAGGTAAGAAAGCTCATGGAATTTTTATGCACTTGTGTTAAGTTGATTTAGGATAAAAGCGTTGTACAAGAGCTACAAGACTTAATTAGACAGTATGAGCTAGGAAAGATAGACCCTTTACTGAATAGGGTAGTCCACCAAATCAGTAAGAAGAAAACTTGGGTCACAAATAAGGAGCTACACTTGAATGCTCAAATAGGAGAGTATGATATAGACTATGTGGTCCTCGACTTAAGGTTGGGGGTCAATGTCATGACGAAGAAAACTTGGGCACTAATGGGAAAACCAAATTTAATCTATTCCTCTATCAAGCTTAGAATGGCTAATCAACAAGCTGTCAGCCCATTTGGACAATTGGAGCATGTCCCTATGGACATCGACGAAGTTAGAACGTTTGTATATTTTGAGGTAATTGAGATAGTTGATGATAGTTGTCCTTACCCTTCTCTGTTAGGAATTGATTAGGCCTTCAACAATTCCATTGTAGTTGATTTGAAGAAAAGACGTATGACATTTGAAAGAGATGGCCTTAGGGTCATTGCACCTTTAGATCCAGATGAAGGTCAGCGATACACAGATCCCATCAGAGAAGAATACCATGCATACGAACTAGAAAACATCTACAAACTAACAGCCAGACAAGAGGATTATATTAATCCTACAGCCGATGGGAATCTAAGCTGGCAAAGTGACAACGCATGTTCATCAGATTCAGAAGAAGCACTGGAGAATTGGTAGAACTAGATGTATGAAGTATCGACCAGGAGATGTTCTAGATTAACCAGAGAAGTTCGCTGGATCAGCACAACAGTAAGTAACTTACCCACATTTGATGGTCTTAATCCTTTAGAAACCTTCCTATTCGAATTTGAAGCAAGTGTACTGACACAAAAAATATTGTTAGCAATGGATGAGGCCCTAAAAGCCACACCAACAAGATGGTGGGGGACACACAAACATAATATTACAGATTGGATACAATGTCATACTTTGATGACATTGCGGTTCTCAGCACAAACAAAAATCTGCGAAGTAAGGTACACAGGTCGAAGCTTCCCAAAAGACCATGTGCGAAGCTATGAAGAATCCTGGAGCAATATTCCTTAGGAGAAATGGGTGCACAAATTCATCAACACGCTGGACACCACTCCTATGAACTGGTACCTTCAAGCGAAGCTATGCCTCATCATTGCAGATTGGGAAGGTATGATTCAGAATTTTGTAACCACATTTTTATTTGAAGGTCAATGCCCGTCAGTAGATCAGGAATTACATATTGTGAGACAAAAAGTATTTGAAGAGGAATCTAGCCTCCCTATGGAACAAGAAGAGGATGAATGGACTGCACCTCTCCAAAAATTGTAGAGCTGATACAACATCAACGTCGATGATGACGATGATCCCAGGAAGGTAAACATCACCGAAACAGAAGGCCAAAGAGATGTGGAAGGACCAGGAGTTGAGATACCATTTATTGGACAACCAATCGATATTAAAAAAGTCAATATTGGGATAGAGGAGACACCGAAGCTTGCCAATGTCGAAGATTATTGGGATGTTGCTACCATTGACAAGATTACAGATTTGTTGCACGAGTATCAAGACTTATTTCCAACTAAGTTCACTAAGATGAAGGGAATCAAAGGGCCTATGGGAGAGATGAGGATCTCTTTGAAACTGGATGAAAAACCAGTCAAACAAATACCCTATAGTTTGAACCACAAATACAAGGAAAAAGTGAAGATCGAGCTCGACAAAATGCTGGAAGCAGGGATTATTGAACCTGTCAAAGAATCAGAGTGGGTTAGCCCTATGGTAGTACAATACAAAAAGACAAGAGAGATCAGGATATGTGTGGACCTTAGGAAGTTGAATGATGCCTATTTGCATGACCCCTTCCCTATACCATTCACTGACGAAGTGTTAGACAATGTGGGAGGTCAGGAGGTATATTCTTTTATAGATGGATTTTTAGGATACCATCCTATTGAGATTGCCATGGAGGATTTCCATAAGACCACATTCGCCACAGAATGGGGGTCTTATCAATATACAGTAATTCCATTTGGATTGAAGAATGCCCCAACCATATTTTCCAGGGTAGTGGTCAAAGCATTCAAAGAATTTTTGCATAAATTTCTAGAATCATATTTTGATGACTTGACTATGTTTAGTTTGTTGAAAATCCATATTGAATGTCGAAGACTAATGTTGGATAAATGTAGGCAGTGTCAAATTGCTTTGAATATGAAGAAGTGCATCTTCTTCTCACCATTTGAAGTGCTATTAGGTCATATTGTATGTAAGCAGAGATTGCTGGTAGACCCATCTAAAATTGTGATTATCGTTGATGTACCACCTCCAATGTCAGTCAAACAACTGCGCACTGTGCTAGGACATACAGGATATTACAGGAAATTCATAAAAGGCTATGCCTAGATTACAACACCGATGGAGAAGTTGTTGAAGAAGGACTGCCAGTTTGGTTGGACAGACGGATGCTAGCAGAGCTTCGACACCCTTAAACAGAAGATGGTTACTGTGCCTATTCTAGTTTTTCCTTATTGGAGCAAGGAGTTTCATGTGCATGTCGATGCATCATCCATTGCATTGGGAGCTGTGTTAGCACAACCGAGAACAGGAGACATCGACCACCCGTTAGCTTTTTCTAGCAGGAAACTATCCAAAGAAGAAATTAACTACACCACTACAGAGAGAGAAGGGTTAGCCATGGTGTACCCATTGCAGAAATTCCGCCACTACTTGTTGGGAGGACACTTTAAAATGTTTATAGATCACTCTGCGCTGAAATACCTAGTCAACAAGCCAGTGTTGGAGGGGAGAATATGCAGATGGCTTCTGTTGTTTGAATATGATTTTGAGATCATAACTAAGCAAGGAAGAATGAACAAAGGCCCTGACCACTTGTCAAGGCTGGAACATGGCGAAGAACCCACCAGTTTGGAGGATACACTGTCGAATGCATAGCTGCTAGCCATTACCAAGATTGATGATCACTTTGCAGACATAGTCCAGTTCCTGTCAACAGGAATGGTACCTAGTGAGTATACAATTCCCTAGAAGAAACAACTAGTGGTGCGCGTTGCAGACTTTTCACTGATAGCTAGACAACTATACAAAATGGGACCTGATGAGATACTAAGGAGATGCATTATGGAGATAGAACGACCATTGATCCTCACAGAAGCTCATGAAGGCATCGTAGGAGGACTTTACACAGGTAAAGCAACTGCACAGAAGGTTCTGCGCACTGGTCTTTGGTGGCCTACCTTACACAGAGATGCTAAAGATTATGCCAGAGCCTACGATGTATGCTAGAGAGTTGGGAAACCATCCAGAAAAGATGAAATTCCATTAGCATCGTAGATGACCCTACAAGCATTTGAAAAATGGGCCATTGACTTTATGGGACCCATAAACCCACCAGGGAAGCGTACATGAGCAAGGTACATCATTACTGCGATAGAGTACTTGACTAGATCGGATGAAGCAAGAGCAATTAAGGACTGTAGTGAAACTACAACTGCATGCTTCATATTTGATGACACAATAACCCGGTTTGGATGCCCAAAGATCCTTATGAGTGATCAAGGCACACATTTCATAAATAAGACAATTGAAGCCTTGACTAAGGAATTTGCAGTACACCATCATAAGAGCACACCTTACCATCCTCAAGCAAATGGGACAGTTGAAGCATTCAACAAAATCTTGGAGACAACACTGACGAAGATTTGTAGTGTGAACAGGGATGAATGGGATTTAAGAGTACCAGCGGTACTGTGGGCCTATAGAACCACTTGCAAGAAGCTGACCATGAAGACCCCTTTCAAGTTGGTTTATGTTCTTGAATTTGTTGTCCCAATGGAATACTTGGTGCCAAGCTTACAAATTTATTCCTTTATAGGTATGGATGACACTGGTGCTATTTAGGAGAGGCTCGCACAACTGGTTGAAATTGAAGAGGATAGATTTATTGTAGGATTCCATTAGCAGGTACAGAAGAGAAGAGAAAAGGCCTATCATGATAGGCACATCAAGAAGAATACATTCAAGCAAGGTGATTTAGTACTGGTGTATGACAACAAGTTTATAAAACATCCAAGGAAATTCAGAACACATTGGCTCAAACCATATGAGATCGCCTATGTTATAGAAGGAGGAGCTGCGCAGCTGAAGACATTGAACAAAGAATGGAAGGAAGGTTTGGTGAATGGGAGTCAGTTGAAGTTGTACTATGACAACCAGCTGCCTCACAGCTCTTAGTAAAAGAAGGAAGAAAAGGGTCTAGGTACCAGGTGCAGTTGAAACTGGGTACAAGACACAGAAAAGACAGTCTTCACAAGGAGGGAGAGGAGGCATAGAGCAGAGAGAAAAGGCTTCACTGCGCAGTCTAAATTTGAAGAAAAATAGAAGGATCATATCCGAAGTGCCTCAGGATGAGTCACATGTGAGTGTTGGGGACCTGATGGCCCTTGGGTAAGGAAGCAAGCGAAGATCAAGGAAGAAAAGGTGAAGTGTGAACTTCATGGAAGACATAGTAACTTTTACTGGGTCAAAGTGAGCAAAATAATAGAAAAGATGGAGTGAAGCAAGAAAAAGCAAGCCGTTGAACGAGGGGATCAAGGACGACAGATGAGCAAGGAAGAAGGATCGTGGACAACTCAGCAAGAAGAAAAAGACACTGTTGGATGCTTTGGAGCACCGTGCAAGAAGGAAGGAAAGACAGGTTGGTGAAGCTCAAAAAATATGGGTCAAGTTGACCTAGGGTTTTAGACACCTAGGGTTTTGGTATCTAGGGTTTTGACACTTTGGTTTCAACCTAAGGTTGTCGGTGAGTGATTGTAATGTATAAATAAGAACCTAGAGGAGGAAAGGGGGTCATTCTAGTATGGTTTTTGTTGTTGTTACTATTGTAAGAAACTATTGCTGTGTGAGAGAGAAGTGTTGAGTGTGGGAGCCTTCTGGTATTGTAAGATCTCCATTTGGGTGTGGATATCATTCCTGCAGCTGGGTACACAGGAAGGGGAGAGAAAGAGAGAAGAAGAAAGAAGATCTTCCAGCTAAGAGTGCAAACAAGAACTATATGTTTTATCTTAATAAATCATAAGCACAGTTCTGTGGATGTAGCCCTAGAGAGAGGGTGAACCACATATATCTTGTTTCATGTGTGTGATTGATGTTTTGATCTCTGTCATTGATATATTGTTATTGCATTGTTGTATTAGATCAGATCTGTAGTTGTGTGGAATAGATCTAGCTGATAAATGATAGATGTGTGTTGTGTTGTTGTTGTACTAGATCCACTTGATATTCCCTTTGGTTGTAGACATCTCTATCCTACAACTCCCTCATAGCTGCTTCAGGTGAGACTGCATCTTCTTCGTAGGTGTTGTCGAAAGGGCCAGTAGCTATGGCTTGTTGGTGTGCTCTTGGAGTGAACCTTGGGTCTGCCCCTGTGCCAACAAGCAGTCTTAGTCATGTTCACCTTGACCTTATTGGATAATTCAGCATTATACATCCACAATTTTTTTGTTCACAATGAATCATGAACTTGTGCACTCTGCACATTTCCCAACTAGAGATCAGATTGGTCCTCATTCATCCGCATGTCTTGGTACTCATGCATGATATTTTAAAATGTAATCCAAGATTCTTATATAAATATTTTTTGCAGCCCACTGCCCCATTCTCAATAATCATTAAGGTTATATCTATGTTCTCCTGGGAAAGTTCTTTACATAGTCCCCCCAACATGAACCTCTTCAACATGCAACTCTCTTGTTGCATATCCAAACGGTCATACATGACCTCAATTCTTGAGTTAGCCTCAACTTTGTCATCTCACATTCTTACCTAATATTCCATGAGGAATTATTAGTATGCATCTTTATTATGCATTTAAATTGTGCACTCACACATGCACACTTATTCCATCAATTTTCATTCACTGTACTTTAATCACATGCCTTAACATGCGGTGCGGGTGTCCACCATAGGAACAGTTTATTGTTTCATTTCCTTATCTATTGGAAATTAATTGGTTCATGATTGTTAACAACCATTCATATGCAGTCTTTAAAAGCATAATCATGTTGCCTTTTATAATGGCAATAGAGAATCCTTGCTCATTTACCTTTCCATCAATGTATACTAGCTTTTCTTGAGGAAAAAGGGAACACATCCCCCTTGAGTTGTTATTTCAGCAAGACAAATCCGACCCTTCCATTATAGGGTCAGCCATGAATCCATGGCATTATTTAGATCTGGAATTACAAATCTTGCCTCACATTTCACTTATTCCGACATTCATATCATTCCTTTAAGCATGCATATGTACATTTACATATATGTAGGTGCATCACTTGCACCTTTTTACCTCATTCATCCCTATTTATTGGGTCTTATTATCATTCTTATTTAAATATATTTTACATCCACCCTCATGGCTAGTCTCACAAGCCTATTCATTTCTTCCTTCATACTAGGCAACCTTATAATGCATTCCATGCATGTACTCAAGCATCCATTTACATATATGGATGTTCAACATGCAAGCTCACAATTGTACCCTTTTCCATGTCATTCTTACACATGGGAATTTCAAACTTCTATATCCTTCCTCCCAGAGATCTTACAACCATTCTTATGACAAGTCTCATAGGAATACTCAACACCATGCTGCCCTCTCTGTTGAGAGTTTACAACCACATACATGATATTCGTATGGAAAGTCTCGCAGACATATTCATATGACAACAACCAACAAGATAACATTCTTTCCTAAACTTCTTTAGAAGTATGCAACGACCCAAAAATATAATCTAGGCAATTTCAACAGTGCCCTAGGCAACATGACAACATCTCAAGCTTCTCTTCATGTCTAAAACCATTCTTTGTCAACATACCTTTTTATCAAGGGAAACCTATTTCTATATTCACTCTCACTACAACTTAATAACACCAAGTCATATTCTTATGGATGTCCCAACACTTCCTTTACTACATATAGAATCAACAAGTTCTTTAACCATTCTACCTCATTCTCATAAGGTAATATTTAATCACTGTCATCATCATATTACTTATGTTTCTATACTCAGATCATCATTAACCATATGATCCATGGAATCACCATATTTTACATCAAATAATAGACTATACTAAGCCTATATGCATGTTATACACATGCTCAATCTTTTCCATATGCATTCTGGCATAACCTTGTGCCCCAAGCACTTTACCCATACTTATAGTGCAGATGTATTCCAACTATCTACCATTTGTATTCGCATGCACAGACATGTCCTTTGATTAATAGGTATATACTTTATCTTATTATACCCGTGAGCATCATAAGATCGCTCATGTGTTCATATCTCTTTACCTCTTCTAGGCAGTCTAGCAACAATCCAAATGACTCCTTTTTAATTGCTCAACTGGGTTATTCTCCAACAACAATTTTCTTCATTCACTATAGGAAAAATAAACCCAACCTTACACATTTTCCATCAGTCCTCTGATCATGAGGGATCATACACATATACAAGGTTTAATTTTTTATTAAAGCAATAATTATTACTGCTACAGATTCTTTCAATCCATACCAATTTCCTTTAAGCACAAGGAATTTTCTGTAAGGGTCTTAACCCTTATATAATCAACCATATTAATTACAATATTATTTTCCTACTATTATCGGACTAATCAGTAGGTGTGGACATTAACAGATCTCCCTAGATCCACCTGGATCTAGAACAAAATAGGACAGGACATGACTCTTTCCCTAAGTTATGACCATTGAAATAGCTAGTAAGGAGTAACAAGTGACATACCTTTGTATCGCTTCCTAGGGTCTCTGTTGCTCCCGCTTCACTCCGATGCTCTCGTGAGGTCAAGACCAAGACAACACAAGCCAACCAAAGTGAATATAGCAAAATATATTCAATCGTCAACTTATGTGTATGATCAAGGAGTTACACAATAAAGTAAGAATGACTTTATGGGAAAAGGACATGCCGTTGTATCATATTAATCGAAAGTAGAAGATACAACCTGATCGCCTTGATGTCACAAGATTCCTTTTGGTGACTCTTGGTTCCAACACACATGCTTTCTCGATCTTTTCATGAAGACGATCCAATTCCTCTTGATAGACTTGCTAGAGTCTCCAAGTTCCTGTTCAAGCTGGGTTCTTCACACAATTCCCTCACCAATTCTCCAATTAATATTTCTTAACCTTTTCCATGAGAATCCTATCAATATATAGGAGAGGATGAGATGGTTACATGGATGAGAATGATCCCACCAAATCAAGGAAACTAGTAAAATTATAACCATTCGAATTCTGACCCATTCTCTAGAAGATTCCCTTCTCGAACCCTCGAGACTTCTTCCTTTTTCCAAGATTGAGAACAAGTTCACACCCTAGGTATAGAACACAGTGAGAGAAGTTCGCACCCTAGCTGAAGGTGGCCTGCGAGAATGGGTCATTCTCGTACCCTAGGCTATAAGCAGCCTGTGAACTCTCTTTAAAAATATGTTTTCTGGAAGGAGATGAATGCCACTTTTCTCAGGAGAAAGTTCTTGTTGGGAGCCTGAGTACACCATCGTCAATACACCATCAAGATGAACAAAATCATGGGTAACATAATTCCCCCCAAAGTATGAGGCCAAAATCAGTGACAACCAAAATACTTTGTAAACTTTGTGTGTGTGTGTGTGTCGGAAACCAAGAGCGCACCTAATCGGAAACCTGCGAACAACCAAGCATCTGCAGAATATAATACTAGTTCTGAGGTAGGCATTCCCATACTCAGACCATGGATGGATGACATCGTAAACATAGGTCATGGCCACCAATCATACACCGTGGATCCATGCCGTCAAAATATCGAATAGCCACCAAGAATACATTGTGGATCCATGCAGGAAAATTCAAATTGTGACGACATAGCCATGAGACATACAAATTGGATCTATGTGTCGGCAAATTATGCATATTCCATCGCAACCTAGACCAAAGAGATAATATCTAGGGTCTTCAATCTCGTTACCCCAAAAGTACGAATCTAACCATGTGATTACATGTGTCGAAGTCGAACATGGTAGAAACCACTTGATTATCGGTCATTGATGAAACCGTTAACAAGTGCGAGGGAAATCACCATTAATGTCAATGACTCCCAAGGTACGCTAGTACAATCCACTGAATGTGAATAAATGAGTTGAGGTCAAACATCCGACAGAATATTTCGATCGTCAATGATGAAAACCCACTATCGAAAGTGAGGAAACCTACCATTGAGGCATGCAAGTTCCAAGGTACCAAATAATTTCTAAGTCTTGTTTTCGGATAATGAGTTGGAGTCGATGGAACAAAACTCGTCACAGGAGGGCCTTGATGTATCCCCCATCAATGACATGAAATGACTAACAAATTTTTGGAGGTGGAACAGAGTATGATGTAAGTTGGACTGGACACAGGGAAGGCCGACACAGAGAGAATGGACAACTGTAGATGGCAGACTTAATAGAGGTTTCAGATGAACTTCTCTTGAACATATGAATGACATGACCAATAGTTTGGTAGAATTGAATCAGAGACGACTTAGGATGTGACCTTATAGAAAATCGAATGAGAGACAAATGGATTTCCCAAACCGGCTTCAGATAACGAATAAGGGGGTGTCATGTTCAAGAGCAACACTTACTGCCAATTAATATGAATACAAAAACATGTCCCTTTCCCAAATTTTCCCCCACCATTTCTGGCGAGTACCTCTTTATTTTTACGCAAGCTTGAGGAGGATAACATATGCTTGTTGATGTAATTTCATCCTTCAGATGAGTCCTTCAGAGTATGTTTAATGAACCCTAGGAAGGAGTGGTTCGGTCCCATTATGGGTCTGTCGATGTTTGTTTAACGAGTCCAAAGATAGAAAACTCAAAGGTTTTTCATGATTATAGAGTCTGGAAAAACACTTAAAAGAGAACTCTCTCAGTTCCTTTTTCGTAAAATAGTCTGATGAGACCGAAAAAGAGATAAATTATCGCCCAATAGATGCTTTCTTCAAATAATTTAACGGGCGTGAAAATAGCAAGGTCGCTTGGCAATCTTTTCATGTTTAGAGAGTCTGAAAAGAGATTAAAGAGGACTCCAGGGGGGTTCCTTTTTTGTATAACCTCGTTGAGCCCGAAAAAGTGATAAAAGTGTGCTCGATCACGTTCTCATGTATTTTCGAGTGTGAGAACAGACAAAGACCAAGCTCCAGGTTTTGTGCAAAAACCATAAAAAACAATCAAAACATGCGATGAAAAAGAGAAAAAATATCTGTATCACTGTGTATGAACGTCGAGGTTGTTACGTCTACAAAAGTAGCACTCATAAGGGTATTAGGCATTAGGTTTAATAAATAAAACAATTATAAAAACCAATAAAAAATGGTAAAAGTGAATATAAGGGGGTAAAAGTTCTTTTTACCATAGTCATTGTAAATTTGCCAATATTTAGTCCAAAACCCCTCTTTTTCCCTTGAATTTCAGTGCTCGATTGCGGGAGGTACGAGAATCCATTCGACGAACTGTCTCTGGCAGTGAGGTAAGCTCCTTGTCTTCTATCCTTTCATGGTTCAATTTTTCATTTTCATTGGTAAAATTCATGTTTTTGATTTTGTTTTAGGGGTTAAAATTGCGCTCAGCCATTCTTGCAGGCCAACCACACGGGACCTGCAAGAATGCCTCATTCTTGCAGGTGGCCCCAAAGGCACCTGTGAGAACCTCGCACTATGCCTAAAGGGCACCTGCGAGAATCGTAAAGTGAAAAAATTCTTTGAATTTTTCTCAATGAAAAGGTTACCAAGTGTTGAAGAGAGTTGTTGACCTTCTTCTTATGTGTCTTATGCAGGTATTTGGCTATCACCATGGTTCTGGAATGGTGTGAAAGAGAGCATGAAGAATATTATGTTATTTATGGGAATAACCCGGGCACCGTTGTCGCTTTACAAGACTGTGGTCTCCTGAAATTCTTTCGTATCCCGGGTATGAGGGCCCAAGTCAAGCTATTGGAGTACCTTGTGCATATGTGGGATGTGGACCAACAAGTTTTCCACGTAGGGGTACACACATTGTCCCTGGATATCGAGGACATTTACTTCTTGATAGGACTGTCACAACATGGGTACCACACTAGCTTGACTGGTAGCAGAGGTGGTGGGCTGCTTATGAGTGAATACTGCCATTTGCACTGTGTTCCAGAGGAGGAAAGGAGCAAAGGAAAGGTGGCCATTTGGGGGGTGGAGGATTTGATCCTTTGCACTATTTTGTTAACCATTGCTCATATGGTTGGGAGTGCTGCTCCACACATGGCTCTCCAAAGCTACTTTCAGTATGCCATAGAGTGTACTGAGCCTCGGGTCTTTAACTGGGCAGACGTAGTCCTTCGTAGCGTGAAGAGGCAGTTGACTAAATGCAAGAGAGGCAACCTGAAGCAATTTGGGTACGGGTCATTTTTGGTGTCCTTCTTTCTTGAGAGGGTTCCCTTACTGAGGTTGCAGGTTGAGTGGGGTTTATCGGCTCCAGAGGATCCAAGAATGTTGAGGTGGTGTCAGCTCATGGCCCAACATGTAGCTGGACCAATCATCAAATACAATGATGCCTTATTTGACTGGTTGCGACCACAGATGTTGATGGTCGATGATTATGCCTATGCTAGGTTGGACTTCCGAGGAGATCCAGACTTGGCCCTGCTCGAGGGCGCTCAGTCGGGAGATCTTGGTAAGAAGCACACATTTTTTACTATTTCAATGTTTTTGTGAATTTTATCATATGCAAATGTTTTTATGTTCATCCAAGGTCTAATTACAAAACTTCTTTTTTAATGATGCAGACGTGGGGCCTTATCGACCACCTAGTACTTCTCCTATTCAGGGATGAGGAGAGGTGACTCCAGTGCCACGATGGGATGCTGAAGATTATGAAGCAATGGAAACAAACTTAGAGGGTTTGACAATAGACATTCCATACATGCCTCTTGGAGAGGTTCCACGACGTTATCAGCGTCATATGGTGGGAGTGTCAGAGTCCATTGGCTAACTGCTTCGTAGGGTTTCTCGGGCAGTCATGTGTTACCGTGAACGTCATCCATGACGTCTCTTTGTAGAAGCTATGAGCTTCAGATTTTAAAATTTTGGTCCTTGGACATAACTTTTTTTGTAAAAAACTTTTTGATCATTATATATACGTACGAATTCTATCGGTTGATCTTGTGTTGTGTGAAAGTTGATGTGATTGATTTATAAATGACCCAAATGTATATCTAATACATAGTTAGCTAATGCATCAGTTAATGTATTTAGACATCTAGGAATATGTTGATACTCAATATAATCAAAATAACGTTCCAAGAGGCGAATTCGCAAATACACCCGTAACAAAGTAGGACTTCGAATAGCATAGACATTACTTAACTGTAGTACTACGAGCTGTGAATTGAGTTGCACAACCAAGTTATGGATACTGAGTGAGATAGCATCAATCAAAAATTTGATGACGATGCTATACTCTGCAATATTGTTGGTCGCACGGTCGAGGCACACACCTCGTAAAGAGACAAGTTCGTTTGTAGGGGCACAATCTGCCCATGCAACAGAAGCAAGGTTCTGAGTACTACGGCTAGCACCATCACCGAAGCCAAGATAGGGTAGCGAAGACTCCGACATCTAGAAATCAGACACAACATCACATAAGGGTAGAGACCAGATAACGACAAAATCAAACTACAGTAACACACAGGAAGTATGATACAATAAAAATAGAGGTACTCCTGCACATGTGATCTTATGCATAGTACTTCTTCAAGTACAACCCATTTCTGGGTTCACTCAAAGGGATACCATCGTAATCTACTAACTCGTAATCTCCTTTTTCCAAAACTCATCTAACGATATAAGGACCTCACCACATGGCTTCGAATTTTCCAGCTCCTAGCATATATCGATCTTGTTCGTAGAGGAGAACCAGATCTCCTTCGGAGAAAAACGTGAGGTTTGACATGTTTTTCGTATTGGGCCTTGACACATTTCTTCTGGGCTTCTATGACTAGGGTAGCATCATGTCGAGTTTCGTCTAATCGCATAAGATACAATAGACGTTCTTCCTCAGCAGAAGTGTTTGGTAGGAGTTCAACAACTAGTTTTAAAGAGGGTATCTCGCATTCGATCGAGAGAATGGCTTCCAAACCATAGACTAACCGGAAAGGTGTAAACTCAGTAGTTGACTTAACGGATGTCCTGTAAGCCCACAATGCTGAAAACAACAATGTGTGCCAACTTGTTTTGTGAATCCTTATCATTTGTCGGAGCATGGTTGTGAGAACTTTGTTAATCACTTCGACTTGGCCATTGGATTGTGGGTAATAGGGCGTTGAGTTTTCATGGCGAAGACCCAACTTCTCAGTGAGTTCAGACATCATGAATTTTCTAAAGTGGCTACCGTGATCAGTGACGATAGCCTGAGGTACACCAAAACGAGGTATGATGTGATTGAAAATGAATAATGATGCAGTCTTTCCAATATTGTCAAATGTCAGCATCGCCTCGGCCCATTTCGTAAAATAATCTATGGCTACGATAATGTATCCATGCCCCCCAACCGAGTGGGGGTGACATGTCATGAAATCGATGCCCCATTTCGCAAAGGGACCAATGGAGACCACAGGGTGAAGAGGAGTGGGGTGTGACCATATCTTATGATTATAGGTCTGGCAAGCATGGCAATTTTGGACGGTGATTATGCAATCGTTAAATAAAGAAGGCCAAAAATACCCTACTTGTAAGATCTTCTGGGCAGTAACATACCCAAACATATGACCACCATAGGCTCTAGAATGGCAGTCATTTAAGGATTTCTTAGCTTCATTGAACATGAGGCAACGTCGAAAAACTGAGTCAATCCCACGACGATAAAGAGTATCCCCGATGATAATATATTGACGGGCTTGGTAGCGTATTCGACGCCGGTCAGTAGTAGATAAATTCAGCTAGATGATATGATGATATCGCCATACCAAAGATCGTCAGAACTAATGAGGAAAAGGGATTCATCAGGTAATGAATTGGCTGCTACATTTTTCGTTTCAGAGTAGGGAAAATCGCATATCAACTCGGAAAACACTAAGGACTTCTTGGACTTGGATCGTTCAAATTCCAAGTCAAACTCTTGGAGTATCACGATCCATTTGGAGTATTTTCCCCCTAGCAATTGACATGTGAGAATGTGTTTCATAGGGTTTCAGTTAGAAATCACGATAGTCTTGCGAGAGAGGATATAGTGTCGGAAACGTTGAACTGCTTGGACGACTGCCAAGGCCAGTTTTTCGACATGTAAATACTTGGTTTCGGTAGGAGTTAGAATTCGACTTAAGTAATAGATAACATGTTCTTCATGAGAATCATCCTCTTGGATGAGAACCATAGCAATGGTGTAATCCGAGGCTGCGAGGTAGAGGAAATAATCGCGACTGTAATCAGCGGGGAAGAGAAGCGGAGCACGTGTCAGGGACAGTTTCAAAGCTTCGAAGGATTTGTTTGCGATGGTATCCCATATGAACTCAGACCCCTTTTTGAGTAGTCGTGTAAATCCACGAGTTATCTTGGCGTAGTTCAGGATGAAACGACGAAAAAAGTTTGCTTTCCCTTGCAAACTTTGTAACTGGCGAAGTGTAGAAGGAGGACGGAGATTAAGGATCACCTCAACCTTTAAAGGATCTACCCTGATCCCTTGACGTGAAACAATAAATCCTATAAGTCGGTCGGATTCCATGCAGAAAACACACTTGTGAGGATTCAAGCGTATATGGTAAAACTGACAACAGACGAAAATGGCTCAGAGGTGGATTGGATGATCGACTCGACACATGGAATGAGCGGGTAAGTCATCAAGATATGGTTGCACGATGTGCTTGATATCATGAAAGGCATAAGACATAGCACGTTCAAAAGTTGTGCCAATGTTCTTGAGACCGAAAGGGAGTTTCCGATAGGCGAAAGTGCCCCAAGGACAAATAAAATCCGTCTTATCTTCATCCTCGGGAACAATATTGATTTGATTATATCCGGAGAAACCATCCATCAGAGAGAATATTTCACTTCCGGCGCAATCGTCGACAATCTGATCGACGAAGGGGGTAGGAAAGTTGTCTTTAGGACAAGCTTTGTTATTATCCCTATAATCAACACATACACGAATCGTGCCTTATTTCTTGTCAATCGGGACAAGATTGGAAACCCAGTCAGTGAGGGCCACCGGGTAAATAAAGTTGGCTTTGAGAAGTTTCTCGACTTCAAGCTTGATAGAAGCCGCTTTACGTGGGTGAACTGGACGAAGGCATTGCCGGATGGGTTTAGCGTCTGGGTATGTCTTGATCTCATGTATCACAATGTCAGGGTCGATACCCGACATTTCTTTGTAGCTCCAAGCAAAGACGTCACGAAACTCTTTGAAAAGTGACGTGTAGGTGATGATTTCTTCAGGGGAACATGAAGCTCCAATATGCACATTTTCAACAATTCCAGGTTTGATGGATATGTCGAGGGGAATAGTGCGTGAGATATATTGCTTAAGTTCCCTTCGGAAAACACATTGTGTGTGGACTCGAGAACGGTTAAAATGACGACAACGGTTGACGGGGTCGAGATCCGTTGGTAGTTCTTGATGGTATGTTGCTCCAGGAAGAGGATGGAATGGTGATGTCGATCGTTCCAAGGGGTGTCTTCCATGACAGACATGATCATCTCGTTAGTGGGAAAAATGACACAGAAAGGAACTGGAGATAACTCACCAAGAGAGGGGGTAGAAGTGGTTGCCGATTAAATGGCCTGATAGGTAGATTCAACCGAACTTAAAGGCATTTTTTCACTGTAACGAAGATGATCGCCAGGGTCAGGTACCATCCATGGGTCGTGAGACGTAGGGGTTCCGTGAATCGAGGTGGAGATCATGTTGATTGAAGCAATGAATGAGTGTGGAACATCGGGTGGTGGAATGGGGAAAGTACCCATTAGCGAAGAGTCTTTGAGAATACCTACACTGATGTTCTCGTAACCCGGTGGGGTTTTAGCGATGAACGGTATGTTTCCAGTACGGGTATTTGAGTTAAAGAAGGCTAATTGGTCGACGGTGATGACCTTTCCTTGATTTGGGAAATGTACAACATGAAAAAGAGTCGACACAACTACGCGCATGGAATCGATCCATCTACAGCCAAGCAGAAGATTGTAATCGAGAGGAGCGTCAAAGACTTCCACTTCGACTTGGACCATTTTTCCTTCTAGTGTGATTGGCAATGAAGGAAGGACATTGTAAGGCTTAAAAATGGATCCATTGAAGGCTTTGAGAGCATTTTGAGATTCAGTCAAAGAGGGAGAGTCAATGGCTTTCCAGTAGGTAACAGACATGACACACGTCGAGGCACCCTCGTCGATAACGGTTCGACAAATGTTTTTGTCAGAGACAATCGCTTGGATTTGGAACGTGAGTTGAGGGGGTAACCTTGGGATGTGATACTCCAGGTCAAAAATTATTAAATTCATGTCCGTCAAGTCGATTCCACCGATAGATTTCAACAGTGTCTTCCGTTGTGTGGGACAACTTTGAAGGACTTCGAGGGCTGAAATCGCAGAAGGTGCTTGGGCCAGATCTTCAACAATGTTGTAGTTCTGGGCTGCATGAGCATGAGGATTGAAAGCCGATTTCCAAACGAAGCCCTTTGGAGGGGGTTGAAGAACTATGTCAAGGCTTGGTCATTCGATATGAAGAGGACCATTGGTAGGTGGAGTCGCAGGAGAGGGTTGTACCAATGAAGGAAGTAGATCATCAACCTTATCTTTAGAGGGAGAATAATCTTTGGCTCGAGTGGTGAGTGCAATGTCATTCTTCTTTGAATCACCACTGCACATCAATACATAGGATGTAGTAGAAGGGGAAGGTTGGTCCTGAATAACTAATTGGGCCTATTGTTGAGAGGGGAAGGGTTGGGACAAAATGGCCGGAGCAGGTGGTTTCTGGCTCCTTGAAGGAACTTAGTGACCTCAGTGTGTCGTGGACAATCCTTCGTGTAGTGATCATCACCATAGATAATACAAGGGTATCGAGGTTTTGGCTTATCCCTATCGTCAACAGGTAGAGTTTTGGTTTTCTCTGCTTGTAAAGTATTTTTTTCCTCTTTATTTTTACCCTTTCCTTTTCTGGATTTGTTTTTACCAGCTAGGGTAGATTGAACTGCATTTACCTCAGAAGTCTTGCTGGTGGGAGGGGTAGGAGACGGAGCATTTTGAACATTAGAAGAAGTAGGTTTGGGGTTGGTGCTTGAGGCATAATGTGGTTGGGCAGGGAAAGTGTCAATCACACCATTGGCTGCATGAGAAGTAGCTGGATTAGTTGAAGTGGCGGAAGTGGAAGGACGAGATGCATCAGGGAGTAAGTCATAAAGAGTACCTATTTGTGAGTAAACAAGTTCAAGATATTGAGCACGACTTATGTCCTGTTCTTCTGTGACAACTCCACCCATGACGATGTCACGAGCGATATCGTTCACAAATGATTTTGTGAACCACTCTTCCAACAACTGATCGGGAAGTTCGAGTTTGATGAGACGTCGTCTCCTTTGCCAATCATGAATGTGATTGGATATATGAGTGGCTTTGGTTTGTTTGAAAGAACTCAAAATCTTGGTCCCCGTTTCATAACAGATCGGTAACTGGTAGTGGGTGAGGAAGGCCATAGCTAGGGTGTTGAAGTCGGCGAAGAAACCTCATGGTAATTCTATATACCACTTCACAGCGGAACCCATGAGAGTTCTTTGAAAAAGACATAAATGAATAGAGTCATCCATCAAGGAGTTGGATGAGCACCAGAGGTGAAAATTTATGACGTGATTGTTCGGGTCCTCTCCCGCTTTGCCATCGAATTTAGGGATGTTCGATGGTAGCTTGGTTGGTATAGCAGGCCATTGGGGAGAGTGACGAATTGGATCATTTAAAATCCTTGACAGATCCGGGAGATCCAAAGTGGCCAAGAAGGGTAATTGTCTATTCACATGTGGGTACTGGTGGCTTTGGGGAGGGAGCCCCGTCGGCAAACCAGTGGGACCATAAACAATTTGCATATAATGTGAAGACCCAGGTAGATTCAATGGTTGTTGTGGAGAAAAGTAGCTTATGGGATTGTATCCTTGAATAGGGACGTGAGTTTGAGCATTTGAGCCCCAAATAGGATTGGACATACTTGGATATGGTTGGCCTATACTAGGGGGTATAATGGATGTAGCTGGAAGATGTTTCCCCCCAGTTGATTGAGGATTATGTTGTATCATATGGTTCCAATACTAGGGCAAGGATGGAGGTATGTTTTGTCCGTAGGGTGGGGTCGGTGGGGGTTGTCCTCCAATCGGGGGTTGCGTTTCAATTGGGGGAAGTGTTCCAATTGGGATTTGCGTTCCAATAGGAATTTTCCCTACAAGGGGGGGTTGATTCAAACCTCCTTGGTGAAATTTTCCACCAATAGGAATCCAGTAATTTGGTGTGAACGACGGAATAGTGCCACTAGGATTAGTGCTAACGGTAGAGGATGAGAAAGGTCCTCCTAAAGGGGGTTGAGGAAGTGTCAGAATGAAGCCGGGAGGAGAGTGCCCAGAGGAGGAGGGACCACTAGGAGTTTCGTATGGGGTTTGCATAGGAGTGGGAATAGAAGCATTCAACGCACGGTATCTGGGTGGAAGTGTCGGGGTGACACTGGGCGAGAGTAGTGTGTCGATGGGGGCTTGACTAGCTGATGTAATCCTGGTGTGAATACTCATAGTATCTATGTAATGGACCATTTCTATAGGGACGATCAAGATGTGGTTAGATCGCGGAGCGTATATACCAGGAAAATAATAAGCAGTAGTAAAAGGTACTGCGTCTGGGTCAGAGATTTTGGTGAACGTAGGTGAGACGGTGATTTCAACGCCTGATCCTGCACCAAAGAGATCCCGTCTAAAAACACCGGTAGACCAAAAAGGATCTTGGCCCTCAGGTCCTGGAAGGGTCCAGTCGGTGATCCAGAAGACAACACAACTAAGTCTCCGGAAGAATTCACTCAAATAATACGTCTCTCAGAATCGGGGTGAAGTCAAAATTCCTCTTGAGTATTGGTAATTTGGAAACGTTCTAAAGAGTCGGTTCTTTCCACTTGTGGAGTGGTAACGTCTTGGACTTCACTTTTTTGAGGAGAGCCCTTAGGTGAGCTTGTAGGTGGGGGTTGGGAACCTTCCAGGTTTTCTAGAGGTAAGCCCTGCATTCTACGTGAATGACGTGGAGTGTCTATTGTGAACGAGTTACAAACTTACGAAGAAAAAACCTATGGTCAACTTGGGTAAACAAACAACACGCGCTAGTAAACAAAATCTAGGAAACAATACCAAGCAAGCAAGACCTTCTAATTCCGAAGTCACTAGTTCATGATGAAATCCAACGTCGCAACAACAAGACGAGAAGGGGCTAGGCTAGGGTAGAAAATTTATGCTGATGACCTGCTTAATAGACTTACACCCTGGTGCAAGCTCCCACACATAATCGTGGGTATACCCTCCAAGGAGCCCGAGTGAGTTTGGCCAATGTCGATTCTAGGAACCGCGAAGACTTTCCCCTTCACAGTCACCTTATGTAAGACCCTAATAAGATAGGTCACTAAGGTTACCACCGACAACAATAAATCCAGTGGGAACAGTCGACAGTCCGATCCACATGCAAGGGCAAGGTATCTAGCTCGAAATCAACTTGAGAGGCTTCCACTCATCATTGTGGGTATACCTCCAAGTGACCCCCATAATACGTGCAATCTCTACACCAATATCAATAAAGCAGGGTGAGTAACTCTCTCAATATCAATGCGACCTCGGGTTTGACCCTTGTGTGAGAAGGGCTTCCCAGGACAAAATGTTGTAAATGGAATTTGACACTCCTTAACACAAGATGTTATTGTGTGTTTTGTGCTTTGGAGAGTGTATCTCTCTACCTATTCCAAAGCACTAGCCTAGCTAATTGTTGGTGTAATAGAGCCCTTGAAAAGAGTTACTAGTTAAATTTTAAAATTGCGCAATGTTATTAAGGGATGTTGTTACTCAAAGGAAACAGAGATGAAACTAATGTTGTGTGAGACTCTGACCCAACAATGCATAGATAGGAATGAAATATATCAATTTTCATTCGATGAATCCTATGTACGGGAGGCAAAGAGAAGTGTTTCAGAACAATCTTGAACTACGATACACAATTTTCTTTAAAATGCAATCTCAACGAATCATGCAATAATGACAATTTCTCTATTTGTCCTTTTTCAACAATTTCATCAATTGAATTTCAATATTTTCAAAACAAAAATGATTTTAAAAGAAAAATGTTTTTTACTTTTCAAAAAGGATCTACACCATGGTGGTGAAAGTAAGGAAAACCAATAACTAATGAAAAAGCAATAAACAAAAACCCAAACCAATCTTTCAATGGAAACAAAAATGACAAGAAGACAAAACTAGTCTTTTCAAATGCATGAGAACAATGATCCTCCAAATAATGAGAAAATGAGAAAGACAAAGAATCCCAACTGTCAAACCGATCACCGGCTCCTAACCAAACAAGTACTCAGATTCTAGGATCAGAGAGTATATCCTTTCTAAGAAAAGTCAAGAGATGAGAGTTGAGAAAAAAATGGACAGGAAGAGCCTTTGATTTCTGAAGACTGATCGTGCACAAAATCCAAAGTCAAGAAAACATCAACCAATGGTCCAAGAAGTTATTTTCAGACACCTATACTGATCTGGGCATCTGAGCATGAAAAAACCTTAAATCCAAAAATTTTAAAAGAGAGTTCGCAGGCTATCAGTAATACACAGTGCAAGAATGGAGCATTCTCGCAGGCTACCTTTGAGCATGGTGCAAGAACCTCGCACTGGACATAAAGGCAGATTATGAACTCAAGGTGTTCTCACAGGCCACTGTGGGGTTCAGTGTGCGAAGGCCTGAAACTAGACAAAATTTTGGAAAAAGACAAAAAATTTGAAGGGACTTCTGGACCCAGGGAGTCTATCAGGGTGTTCTGAAGACTTAGAGATTGATAGAAATGAAGAAAGGTAAGGCAAGAGAAAATGGCCAAGGAAAAACACCAAAAACCACAAAAAAAAAATGGGTTGCATCCCCAGTGGAGTCGCCAATTTTGTTATCAGACTAATCGGTAGGTGCGGACACTAACAGATCTCCCTAGATCCACCTAGATCTAGAAGAAAACAGGATAGGACATGACTCTTTCCCTAAGTTATGACCATTGAAATAGCTAGTAAGGAGGAACAAGTGACATACCTTTGTATCGCTTCCTAGGGTCTCTATTGCTCCCGCTTCGCTCCAGTGCTCTCGTGAGGTCAAGACCAAGACAACACAAACCAACCAAAGTGAAGATAGCAAAATATATTCAATCATCAACTTATGTGTATGATCAAGGAGTTACACAATAAAGTAAGAATGACTTTATGGGAAAAGGGCATGCCACTGTATCATATTAATCGAAAGTAGAAGATACAACCTGATCGCCTTGATGTCACAAGATTCCTTTCGGTGACTCTTGGTTCCAACACACATGCTTGCTCGATCCTTGCATGAAGAATATCCAATTTCTCTTGATAGACTTGCTAGAGCCTCCACGTTCCTGTTCAAGCTGGGTTCTTCACACAATTCCCTCACCAATTCTCCAATTAATCTTTCTTAACCTTTTCCATGAGAATCCTATCAATATATAGGAGAGAATGAGATGGTTACATGGATGAGAATGATCCCACCAAATCAGGGAAACTAGTAAAATGACAACCATTCGAATGCCAACCCATTCTCTAGAAGATTCCCTTCTAGAACCCTCAAGACTTCTTCCTTTTTCCAAGCCTGAGAACAAGTTCGCACCCTAGGTATAGAACACAGTGCGAGAAGTTCGCACCCTATCTTAAGGTGGCCCATGAGAATGGGTCATTCTCGCACCCTAGGCTACAAGCAGCCTACGAAATCTCTTTAAAAATACATTTTCTGGAAGGAGATGAATGCCACTTTTCTTAGGAGAAAGTTCTTGTTGGGAGCCTGAGTACACCATCGTCAATACACCATCAATATGACCAAAATCATGGGTAACACATGCCCTAGCAGATAGACATTATTATACTTAGCAAAACAACCTATTGTTGAACACACTGCCCACACTAAGAGGGGGGGGGGTGAATTAGTGTGTGGACTTTTCTAACTTTTCTTCTTTACAAGTTAGAAGTTAAAACGTAATTGAACATATTAAGAAAAATAAAATCATAATCACAATGGACAAGAGATACCAGATGTTTGTGTAAGCTTTTGTATAAATGATATGTATATATATGTGAATATAGTAATATGAATTTTCCTAGCACCAACTATTTTGTTTCAGCACCAACTGAATTAAGGAGCACCAACTCATCGGAGAGCACCAACTCTCAAGCAAGACCCAGCTTACCACAAGACCCAGCTTGCTAATAGAACAAGTCTATCCAACTAGAGTTCATATAGTAGTTCAACCAACTCTAGTAGTAGTGATCCATTATTGAATCAATTTTGTTTCATGATCAGAGGTATACCATCAACACTCATCACTGCACTTCATCTTCTCTTTGAAATGTTTGCCAACCTCACTTTGTCTTTCCTCTGATATTCGTGCCTTCTTCACTTTGTCTTTCCTCTAATATTCACACCTTCTTCACTTCATCTTTCCTATGATATTCACACGGACCTCAGGTCCGCATCCCCTTCATTGTCTCTGTAGGCCACTCTTTCTCAATGAGCCTCTCTTTTCCACAAGCCTGTCTTCTTACACAAGCACTCATCCAGTTAACCAATCATGGTTGTATTTATAGTTTCTTATGCTCAAAACTTGTTTAAGTTATTGAGCCGACTTGTGAAACAAGTTATAACTAACTTGTTCATTTACAACAACTTTTGGGACCACCAAAGATCATCATTCTGGGTCTTCAACATTACACCTGGCATCCCCTTTACTTTCATAAATCGATCATAGGTATGGATCGATTTCCTTCGTCTCTGTGATTACATAAATCGATGCTTCCTTCAAACCATGTTCATATGATCATTGGTGTAGAACCACATGCTTATCAATTTAAGCGACACATTACATTCTGCCTTTTAACTCTCTTTACCATATGACCAATGGTGTTATTCAGACGTTAGGTGAGACGGGCACTTGAGCACTTATCAATTCGATGGTCATGATTCAATCTCCTGTGATGGACGACTATCATAACTTTGACACTTCTCCCTTCGGAACTTTTGGACTTGAAACCTTTCAAAACTTCTGAATCAGATTTCCCGAACAGATTAGATGGTTTACCTTCATTTCACAGAAACATATCAATCGTCATATTTGATTCTTACAAGGCTTAATCTGAAGGCCAGTTCTTAATCAAGCATTGAGATGGATGACCACCATTTACTCCGGGTCTTTAGACTTTGGAGATTTCAAATCTCAACCCCTCTTTCCTCCGTACGTCAATCTTCCGGAGCTGACGCATATCCCTTTCATATCAACAGTTGAGATCTCCTTCAGGTCTCCAGACTTCAGAGATTTGAAATCTCAACCCCTTCTTTCCTCCGTACATCAATATTCCAAATCTATCAATCCACTGACACGTGTCCCTTTTGGATCAATGGTCGAGATCTCCTTCGGGTCTCCGGACTTAGGAATTATCAAGTCTCAACTTTCACTGTAGTAGGATCAATGGTTGAGAATACTCCTGAAGTGATATTTCATATTAGACAACTTATGTCCACTTCGGGACTTCAGAGGTTTCAAATAGATGAAACTCCATTTTCCTCCGGAGTGATCACCTGTTGTGGTAAGTCATAATACGGTGGAGACCGCTTGCTGTCAGTTTAACATTTAAGTTTACACTATCCTTCCACTGTAGTAGATCGATGATCAAGAATGCTCCTGAAGTGATCTTTTAGATCAGACGTCTCTTGTCCACTTCTAAACTTCGACATTCGGGACTTTGGTCATTTCAACTTACGCTATCCTTCCACTGTAGTAGATCGATGGACAAGAATTCTCTCGAAGTGTTTCCTTAGATCGAACGAACCATGTCTACTTTGGGATTTCATCCTTCGGGACTTCGGATCTAACACCCTTTTGTTATTGTAACACTCTGATACCATACTGTAACACCCTTTTTCCACTGTCGGGAAGGCGCTACTTCACGGAATAACAATCTCATACTTAATTATATATATATATATGACATGCATTTAAGAAAATGAAACACATTTAAACTTAGAGTAACATAAGAATTACTGCTAACACCAATATTCCCTATCATTAACAATAATTCACCTGCACAACAGAATACATGATAAAATATAAGCATCACAGGCATGCAAAACATAACATTTAACATAAGCTGATACTTATCTTGAAACTGTGGTAATTCCACCAACCAGGTGCATGCCTTCCACGAACCTCTCAGCCTTAGACCTCATTGCTCATCAATATTAGAAGTGGGTCACCCCTGAACTAGGACTAAGCTCCACCCCCAAGGCAAGGAATCCTAGGCTAGGTTGAGGTTACAGGAAAAACACACAGTCGCAAGGAAGGAATTCTCTCCTAGGAACCACTCATACTCACTGCCCATAGACTCTCCTTCCCCACATGCATGTTCCACCCTAGGAGTATACACCTTCTCTATCTCCTAGACAGTCCTTCGACTGCTAGCCTCCCTTGCCTTGGGTTTCAGCAACAGACTGGACCAGAAATCTTCGAGCTCTGTGGTAGTTACAGGGTTCCTTCCAGGAGTTCTCTCCTTTCCTCTACGCACTCTCTCACCTAGAGAGAGTCACTCATAGGCCAAGCAACCTGTTCTTCCAACTTCAATCACCTCTATCACCTGGAGAGAGTGTTTTACAAACTGGCCAACAAGCCACACGCATTCCAACACTGCATGGCCAACACAGCCAACAGGGAAAACAGGCACGCACTTTCCAACAGGCTTAGCAATGACATGATGGTCTCGCGATTATGGCTTTGGGACAGATATACCACACACAGACTCGATCTCTTCAGACAGAGGATGTCTCAACTTTCCAGAAATCAACACAGGCTATCCCTGAAATCAACACACAGACTTCTCAGAGATGCATGACGAGTTGTCCACACAGGGGTAGATTCAGACTCCACAGTTCACCACAGGATGTACGGGCTATCCCCAAACAAATACAGGCCTTTCTCCCGGTTCAGAGGATGCACAAGGGTATCTCTGTAGGGGTCGAACGATTCACACTCAGGTAGTCGAGGGTCGAATGGAGGAGGAACCCCCAACACGGCTCATCTTAGCCATTTTATTTGCATGCATCTGGGTTGACACTTGTCACCCATGCAACTGCATGAGTTCCTTCATCATGTGTTCCTTCCATTTGGAAGTTGTTTTTCCTTCCAAAAAGAACTTAGGATAAGACATATTATTCACATTCTTTTTGGAATAATATTAAAATATTATTCCCAAGGCTTAAGCCCCTAGGCTCAACACTTAGTCCCTTTTCCCACCTTCTAGCCCCTAATCCCTTGCCCACTTTGTGGAAGCTTAGTCCCCCATCACTCATTCATCGTGGTAGGTCTGCACGCGGCAATGTTTATATTTTATTATTGTTCTGCATAAATACAGATACAAAATCAGGCTCTTGGCCTTCAACACTTAGGCTCCCTGGCCTAACAATCACATAATCCCACTAGCTTATATAAACTCGGCTCACCAACCTATAAAACATATTTACAATTCATTTCATAAACAAGATTTACAATAGGGCTTGACCTTGGGGACATTACAATCCCCCTCCCCTTATTTCTGCACTGTCCTCAGTGCAACTTTACAATGCATCTGCAAGCTTTTCAAAATTTTCAAAAAGATGTGGGTACTTTGCCCACATAACATCTTCATGCTCCCATGTCGCATCCTCAGGACCGTATCAGGTCCACTAGACCTTTAGAAGCTCTATGGATCGATTCCAGAGCTGTTTGCTTTTCCTGTCCAATATGCACACATGATGCACTTGCAGGACACCTTCTGGTTCCACCTAAATCACATTTCAATCAATAACATGATTAGCATCAGGTATATATTTCTTAAGTAGGGAAACATGAAACACATTATGTATAGTCATAGATTCATAGATGCAGGTAATGCAAGCATGTATGCAACTGTCCCAATCCTTTCTAGGATTTCAAAAGGCCCACAGTATCTTGTTGCCAACTTGGTGCAACTTCCCAGCTTCAAGGAACTCCTGTTATTTTTCACTTTCAGGAAAACATGATCACCCACTTTGAATTCTCTGTGGGTTCTATTCTTATTAGCATAACTTTTCTGCCTGTCCTAGGAAACTTTCAAATTCTGTTTAATTCTTATCATTTGGTCTTCCATCTCTTTGAGCAACTCTAGCCCAACTACTACTCTCTCAGCTGGATTATCCTAGCTCACTGGAGTGTTGCACTTTCTTCCATAAAGTGCTTCAAATGGGCTCATCTTCAACGATGCATGATACCCATTGTTGTAGGCGAATTCTACCAAATGCAGGTAGTCTTCCCACCTTGATGGTTTGTCCATCACATACATTCTCAGCATGTCCTCTATTACTCTGTTCACCCTCTCTATCTATCCATCAGACTCGGGATGATACGTTGTACTAAAATTCAAATTCGTTCTGAATCCTTTGAACAGTCCTTTCCATAAATTCAAGGTGAATTTCGGGTCCCTATCAGACACAATCGTCTTAGGAATTCCGTGCAAGAATGCCACTTCTTTTAAGAAAATATCAACAACATCTGTTGCCTTGTGAGTAGTTTTCAGTGGAATAAAATGGGCATCTTTTGTAAGCTTGTCCACCACAACCATGATTGAATCATGCAGCTTACTCGTTCTGGGAAATCCTGTAATAAAATCCATCGTCACCACTTCCCACATCCATTCTGAAATGGGTAAAGGTTGCAGCAACTCGGCTGGGTGCCTATGCTCAGCCTTAACTTTCTAGCATTCCATACATCTGGCGATGTATTCAGCAATCTCCCTCTTCATACCTGGCCAAAAATAATGGCTTTTGACTGCTACAACAGTCTTCTGATATCCAGGGTGTCCAGCATATGTCACGTTATGCATTTCTTTTAGAATCACAAGTTTCAATTCCTGGACATTGGGTATATACACTCTGTCTTTATACAGAAGTAATCCATCAGCTCCCAAGGTGTAACTTTCCTCTTTCTGTGGTCTCTCACGCTACTGTAACTTTGCTACCAAGTCTTTGTACTGCAAATCGACACTTGCAGCTTCCAAAATTCTATTCTTAATATCTTTCTTGTACATGCTAATAGTTGTAGCATGAAATTCATGCACCTTTCTACTGAGTGCATCAGCCACCTTGTTTTCCTTCCCCTTGATATGCTTGATATCGAAGTCATATTCGCACAGAAATTCCAGCCACCTGCTTTGTCTAGCATTTAAGGTTGGCTGATAAAAAAATATTTCAGACCGTTGTGGTCTATTCTCAATTAGAATCTCCTTCCCATGAGATAATGTCTCCATTTCCTCAGAGCGTGGGTGATTGCTGCCAGCTCCAAATCATGAGTGGCATAATTCTTTTCATGCTCTTTCAGCTTCCTGGACTCATAACAGATTACAAATCCATCTTGGCTGAGAACTCCTCCCAACCCTTCCTTTCACACATCTGTGCACACCAAGAAATCCATATTTGGATCTGTAATCCTCAAGATTGGAGTGCTGGTTAACAGCTACTTCAATCGCTGGAAACTCTTCTCACACTCTTCAACTAAAAAAATTTCTCCTTCCTTTGCAAGGAAGTGATAGGGTGAGCTATCTTTGAGAACCTTGTGATAAACCTTCTATAATAGCCCACCAGACCCATAAAGGATCTAACTTTTGTCACATTCCATGGCACTAACCATTCTTGGATGGCCTCAACCTTCTCAGGATCCACAACAATCCCTTCTTCTGAAATAATATGTCCCAAGTAATGGATCTGTCTTTGATAAAGTGAGGATTTGCTCAATTTGGCATACAGTTGGTGTCCTCTCAACACTTGCAGCACCATCCTTAGGTGTTGTTCATGCTCTTCCTCTGACTTGGAATACACCAAGATGTCATCCAGGAAGACTATGACAAACTTTTCTAAATAGTTCCTGAATACACCATTCATCAAGCACATAAAAACAACAAGTGCATTTAACAGTCCAAACGACACCACTGTGAACTCGTAATGACCGTACCTTGTTCTAAAGGCAGTCTTTCCGATATCCTCATCCTTTATTCTTACTTGGTCATATCCTGATCTGAGATCTATCTTCGAAAATATTTTCGCACCCTTTAGCTGATCGAAAAGATCATCGATCCTCGACAGAGCATACTTGTTCTTGACAGTTACCTTGTTCAACTGCCGGAAATCAATGCACAGCCTCAATGTCCCATCCTTGTTCTTCACGAACAGGATCAAGGCACCCCAATGTGACACACTGGGGTGAATGTACCCCTTATTCAAAAGATCTTCGAGCTGCAATTGCAACTCTTTCATCTCTGGTGTACTCATTCTATAAGGATATTTCGACACCGGTGCTGCTTCAGGCATCAAATTTATAGAAAAATCAATGTCTCTCTTCGGAGGTAGTCCAGGTACCTCCTGAAATATGTCCTTGAACTCTGTGAGTACCTCATGGTCTCCAATTCTTGAGACTTCATCTCTGAATGCTTCCTCCATACGGGATGCAAATAATTGACAGCCTTTCCTGTAACAAGTCTTCAACTGCATGGCTGAGATTTCTCTAACAACCACAGCTCTGGGAATTCCTTGGACTGTTTTTCAATTTCCCTCCTCATCCAAGCATGTAAACCTCTTGTTATGACAGTCCAGGAGGGAATGGTGTTGGTCCAACCATTCCATCCCAATTAAGCAATCATAAGAGCCTAAAGGAAGAACATTCAATTCATCCTTCATGCTCAATCCATTCATGTCTATCGAACAAGATTTAACCAATCCAGTGACCTTCCTCTTGGTTCTTGTAGCCAACTGCACTAACCAAGACCTTTCATGTTTTATTCTTGATAAATGCAAACTTTCCACCACCCTAGTATCTACATAATTATGGCTAGCCCTTGAATTGATTAAAATAATAAAAGGTCGGTTGTTAATCATACCTTCCACTTCAATCATGTGTGATTGAAATTCTTCTTGCTTGTTGTCTAGGGCCGCATAGATCCTTGGCATTCTGTTGCCCATATCCTCCATTGTTTCAGCTTGCTGAACATTGTGGACGGTTCTTGCTTTATCTTTTTTGTGGGGGCAGTCTCAGTACCTCTGGTTTCCTTTACAGCCCCAACACTCCATAGGTGGCGATCTGGGCATTTGTTCACCCACTTCAGCCTTCTTGGGCTCTCTGAAAGATGGTTGTCCCTGAGGAATGTTTCTGAAAAAGGGAGGCTTGTTTCCCTTCTGCCTCTTCTCTTTCCTGAACTTCTTCTAATCATCCCAAGCCTTCCGAAAAGTAGGCCTTTCTCTTTGATGTTCATATAAGCATTTTTCCCTTCTTATTGTTTCTTCCATAGTCTTAGGATCATCATACTGAATCTTGTCACCAATAGAAGGTGGCAGTCCACTCTGATATCTCTAAATCTTGATAGCCTCATCTTTGATGAACAGAACATACTTCAGTAGTTCCAAAAACCTTCGTTCGTATCCATCAATGGTCATGCTGCCCAACTTGAGTTCAAAGAACTCCTTCATCTTTCATTCATAGTACCTTTTGGTCAGGTATTTCTTCTCGAAATACCTCTTGAACTCCTTCCAAGTGATATCTTTCTCACTAATGTGTTGCGCCTGCATAAATTGATCCCACCACATGGATGCTTTTCCTTTCAATTGATACATCACAATTCTTCCTTCTACATGAGGGGAATAATTCTGTAGTTGGAATTATTTCCTCATGCCTAGCAACCATGTTTCGGCATCTTCCTCCTTCTTATGTTCTCCATCGAACATTGGAGGCTTGATCTTGTTCATCTCCCCTTTCAATTCATCCACTCTAGATCTTCGGTGTTTTCTGGAAGGGGATGGGCTTGAACTACTGCATGCCTCTCTACTGGAATGCTTTGGGGAGCGACGATGTTGTCTGCTACCACTCCTTGATCTTCTTCTTCTCTCAGGGGTCCTATGACTCTCTGTCTTGCTTGAGCCACTCCTCTTCTCCAACTTCCTTTCTATTCTTTCCAGGTTCTTCAACATTTTTAAGTTGAATTCTCCTTGTTGATCCCTGACCCTCATGAGCTTTCAGCTATCAGCTCGGTGAGCCTGGGCATCTTTTTTCAATCTTTCAATGAGTTTCATCATATGTCCTTCCTTATCCATCTCTTTTCTGTGCCCATTGGAGTTTGATCCTTCGACTCCCAAGTTGACATCCCTTCCTACCCTTTTGTCCTCTGTTTCGGAGGCAATCTACACCTTTTCCATTTCTATACTCAGCGTAGATTCATGGTTGACCTGACACTCGTTGAAATCTGCACACACAAGGTGCAATCGACTGAAGTTTATTAGGCCCTTAAACTTTCAAGAAACTTACAACACTCATAAACCAACATGAACAAGAAAAATGTTTCGATTCCATTAAGTTTTCTAAGCTCTGTTTGGCTCTGCAAATTTCAGGACTTTTGGTTTCAGGGTCTCGGTTCACAAGACTCTCATACTTGCTTGCGGGTGATAGCTTCTTCTTTCTCCCTATCCTCATAACGAAAGGCTCCTTTCACAACTTCGCGATCTCGCGAGTTTGTGAGTCGAAGACTCTCGACTCTTCTTCCTCCAAACACCGATACCCGAGATGCGATAACGGTATGGCTCCCTCCTTGCTAGTGCCTGCTACATATAACCGTAGGCTAGGGCTAAGTGCTAGCACCTCTCGCAACTCGTGACTTCGTGAGTTGGAGTGTTGAGCCTTTGTTCTCCTCCTTTGTGAATCTCGAAATCCCAATTTACTTTACCTTTCGGGCCCACATAGCACAACTGTCTCCACATCCACAGTGGCAAGTGGCACCCTCAGGAAGGTCCACGTCACCTTCAACGATTTCATTGGGTCCCACCATTCTCACTTTTCTTTTGTCCCACTGGCACGTGGTACACACCCATGTGTCCACATTCACACCAAGTGAAATCCAATGATTAGACCTTTCTCAAATCTACGGTGTAGATCCTTTCAACATTTCAGGGTTTCAGCCATCGGGAGTTCTTGCATCCACACCTCTCGAACTTTTGTTTGCCAAAATCCTAAAATTACTGTCTACTCCTCCACTTGATCCAACTGTCAAGTTCCTGTCTTACGATCTATGATGTAGATTGTTTCAGAATTTTGGTTTTCTCTATTTCGCGACTTGCAACAACAAGGTTCTTCCCTTTTGGTTTCCCGAGTGCTAAAACGCCATCCAGCAGCCACGTGTTTCCCCCAATGGATGGTCCCGATGAATTCGGGGTTTTGCGTATCGTGATTTCCACGTTCCTGTGCAACTCCAAAAGGTTTTTAAACCCTGTGCATGTTTTCCAGATTTGATGGTCACGAGGGTTCTCCTTTCCCCCGAATAGATCCTATGGATCCAACACTTCTGGTGTGGAGTCCTCTCTCCTTGTGGCTAGATAACACATCGGCTGTGGTTTCATAACATCGCTACACCTCATGAGCTTGGTAACACGGTCAAGTAACTCCTTAACACTCAAGTGCATTCAAAGGTCCGAAATTGGTCCTCTAGACACAATTTCTCCTCAAACCCTCAGTCCAAAGACCACTCAACTGGCCCATCTAGGCTCAGCGTCGACATCTTGGCTCTGATACCATACTCTAACACCCTTTTGTTACTGTAACGCTCTGATACCATACTATAACACCCTTTTTCCACTGCCGGGCAGGCGCTACTTCGCGGAATAACAATCTCATATTTAGTTATATATATATGACATGCATTTAAGCAAATGAAACACATTTAAACTCAAAGTAACATAAGAATTATTGCTAACACCAATATTCCTTGTCATTAACAATAATTCATCTACACAACAGAATACATGATAAAATATAAGCATCACAGGCATGCAAAACATAACATTTAACATAAGATGATACTTTTCTTGAAACTGTGGTAATTCCACCAACTAGTATTAGGCCTTCCATGAACCTCCTAGCCTTAGACCGCACTGCTCATCAAGCTCAGCAGTGGGTCACCCCCGAGCTGGGACTAAGCTCCACCCCCAAGGCTAGGCTGAGGTTACAGAGAAAACACACAGTCACAAGGAAGGAATTCTCTCCCAGGAACCACTCATACTCACTCCCACAGACTCTCCTTCCCCACATGCTTGTTCCACCCCAGGAGTATACACCTTCTCTATCTCCTAGACAGTCCTTCGGCTGCTAACCTCCCTTGCCTTAGGTTTCAACAACATACCAGATTGGAAATCTCCGAGCTCTGTGGTAGTTACAGGGTTCCTTCCAGGAGTTCTCTCCTTTCCTCTGCACACTCTCTCACCTAGAGAGAGTCGCTCACAGGCCAAGCAACCTGTTCTTCAAACTTCAATCACCTCTCTCACTTGGAGAGAGTGTTGTACAAAATGTCCAACAATCCACATGCAGTCCAGCATTGCATGGCCACAACAGCCAATGGGGAAAACAGACACGGGCTTTCCAATAGGCTCAGCAATGACAGGATGGTCTCGCGGTTATGGCTTTGGGATAGAGATTCCAAACACAGACTCGATCTCTTCAGACAGAGGATGTCTCGAATTTCCAGAAATCAACATAGGTTATCCCCGAAATCAACACACAAACTTCTCAGAGATGCGTGACGAGTTGTCCATGCAGGGGTAGATTCAGACTCCACGGTTCACCACAGGATGTACGAGCTATCCCAAAACAAATACAGGCCTTTCTCCTGGTTCAGAGGATGCATGAGGGTAACTCTGTAGGGTTCGGACGATTCACACTCAGGCAGTCGAGGGTCAAATGGAGGAGGAACCCCCAACACGGCTCATCTCAGCCATTTTATTTGCATGCGCCTGGGTTGACACTTGTCACCCATGCAACTACATGAGTTCCTTCAGCATGCGTTTCTTCCATTTGGAAGTTGCTTGTCCTTCTAAAAAGAACTTAGGATAAGACATATTATTCACATTTTTTTTGGAATAATATTAAAATATTATTCCCAAGGCTTAAGCCCCTAGGCTCAACACTTAGTCCCTTTTCCCACCTTCCAGCCCCTAATCCCTTGCCCACTCTGTGGAAGCTTAGTCCCCCATCACTCATTCATCATGGTCGGTCTGCACACAGTGGTGTTTATATTTTATTACTGTTCCGCATAAATACAGATACAAAATCAGGCTCTTGGCCTTCAACACTTAGGCTCCCTGGGCTAACAATCACATAAGCCCACTAGCTTATATAAACTTGGCTCACCAGCCTATAAAACATATTTACAATTCATTTCATAAACAATATTTACAATAGGGCTCAGCCTTGGGGACATTACATCGGAGTTTTTTTCATTTGCTAGTGGTGAAACTCCCTAAGTAATTCTTCCGCAGTGATGTAACTTATTGATGTCACGTGTTGTCATGGCACGAGCCAATTTCCTCTTGACACATGTCATCATCTGATTATGCCATGTGTACTTGTTGACATCATCTTCTGACGTGGTCTACCACGTGTCCTTTCTAACCTGGTCTGACACACGTCCTTGTTGACGTGGTCTGCTGACGTGATCTACCATATGTCTTTGCTGACGTGGTCTGCTGACGTAGATCTTCTAACGTGGTCTGCCACATGTCCTTACTGATGTGGTCTGCTGACTTGGTCTGCCACATGTCCATGCTGACATGGTATTCTAATGTAGATCTCCTTGATCTAATGGTCATCGTATGTTCTCTAGATCCAATGGTCCTTATTCATTTTGGATTTCCGGGCTTCTGGTTTTTCAAATCTCAAACTGAAAAATCTGAAGTGAGATTTTCCCGGAGCTTAACCTCCTCGCATATTTATACCCAAACTAAATGTTGTTTGTCGATCATGATCCTAGATCAATGTCTTGATCTGTCTGTGATGCAACTCTTCTAGCTTATCCTATCCTTCCACTTAGAATGATCTAACGACTGATGGAAATTCGCATTTTGGAAATTTCAAATCTCAAAATTTATGGAGCGTAACCTCCTCACATATTTAGAACCGAACTAAATGTTGTTCGTTGATCATGATCCTAGATCGATGGTTTGATCTGTCTATGATGCAGCTCTTCTATCTTATCATGTCCTGTCACTTAGAATAATCCAACGACTAACAAAAATTCACATAAATGAGATCTCAGATCTTAACTCGCTTATCCTATCCTTCCACTCGAAATGATCTGACGACTGATGGGAATTCGGGTTTGATCCGACGGCTGATGGGTATTCAGATAATTGAACTCTCAACCTTTTTACCTCGCTTAACCTATCCTTCCACTTTAAAATGATCTGATGGCTGACATGAATTTGGGTTTGATCTGACGACTGACGGGTATTCGAATAATCAAATTTTCAACCCTTTCAGCTTATCTTGTCCTTCCACTAAAATGTGATCCAATGGTCATGAAGACACTCAAAGTAGATCAACGATTAAGGATGATTGTGGAACCATAACTTGTGAGTGATTTAACTCGTCACCAAAACTCCGCAATTCGAAGTTGTGTATTGTTGGTGAGTCAACCATAATTGTCGATCTTCGAGGCTATAAGATTCGACGGTCCTGACTAATTGTGGGATTGGAACTAGCACGATATTTAATTCTCCTTCCGATCTCCACAATCTATCCCTGCCATTGATCTGGTGATTGCACATCCGACGATCACGACTTAATTTGACTTAAACTGATCGTTTGTTGGATCAACCACAATCGTCGATATTTGAGTCTATGAGATCTGAGGATCTAGACCAATTGTGGGATTGGAACTAGCGATTCATTTAATTCTCCTTCCGATCTCCACAATTTATCCCTACCATTGATCTGGCTTGCATATCCGTTGGTCACGATCCTCCAAAAGTCCTAAAGCCCACGGTCACTCATATGACTAACATCTATTATATGATACGATCAACACCGTCAATTTCTTAATCGGATGGTTGCTGAGGCTTCTCACCTTTTCGTGTGCATTGGTCAACTTCTCAATATTTCCATCGATCCCGATGACACTTCTGCAATGTGCTCTTCCTTCTGAGCTTTGATCTTTATTCGCTTCTATACAACATTTTCCCTTCTAAGATTTGATCTATGCATACTTTTCGCTCCTCCTCCTGAGCTTACACTTTTGATCTCTGCATATTGTTTGACATCTTCACATATTTTCATTGATGTCAATAGTCGATGTGATGATTTGCTTGTTATAATGAATTATCATTGTGATTTACCAGAGATGAGATTGTCATTGATGTCAACAGTATATCAGTTAGTAGAAGATGTCAAACAATATGCAGAGATAAAAAGCGTAAGCTTAGGAGGAGGAGCGAACAATATGCAGAGATCAAAGCTCAGAAGGGAAAACGTTGTACAAAAGAGAATGAAGATCAAAGCTCAGAAGGAAGAGTGTATTTTAGAAGTGTCGTTAGGATCGATGGAAATATTGAGAAGTCGACCGATGCACAGGAAAATGTGAGAAGCCTCAGCAGCTATCCGATCAAGAAATTGACGGTGTCGATCGTCTCATATAATGGACATCGGTCATATGAGTGACCATGGGCTTGAGGACTGTTGGAGCATCGTGACCGTCGGATCTGCAAGCCATATCAATGGCAGGGATAAATTGTAGAGATCGGAAGGAGAATCAAATGATTTTCTAGTTCCAATCCCGCAATTGGTCTAGATTGTCAGATCTCATAGACTCTAATATTGATGACAGTGGTTGATCCAACAAACGATCAATTTAAGTCAGATTAAGTTGTGATCGTCAGATGCGCAATCACCAGATCAATGACAAGGATAGATTGCGAAGATCGGAAGGAGGATTAAATATCGCACTAGTTCCAATCCCGCAATTAGTCAGGACCGTAAGATCTTATAGCCTTGAAGATCGTCGATTATGGTTGACTCACCAACAATGCACAACTTCAAATTGCAGAGTTTTGGTGATGATTTAAATCACTCGCAAGTTATGGTTCCACAATCCGTTGATCTTCTTCGAGTGTCTTCACGACCGTTGGATCACATTTTAGTGGAAGGATAGGATAAGCTGAAAGGGTTGAGAATTTGATTATCCGAATACCCATCAGCCGTCGCATCAAACCCGAATTTGCGTCAGCCATCGAATCATTTTAAAGTGGAAGGATAGGTTAAGAGAGGTAAAAAGGCTAAGAGTTTGATTATCCAAATACTCGGCAGCCATCAGATCAAACCCGAATTCCTATCAACTGTCATATCATTTCGAGTGGAAGGATAGGATAAGTGAGGTAAGATTTGAGATCTCATTTATGCGAATTTCTGTCAGCCGTTGGATCATTCTAAGTGGAAGGACATGATAATATAGAAGATATGCATCACAGACAGATCAAACCGTCGATCTAGGATCATGGTCAATGAACAACATTTAGTTTGGGTCTAAAGATGTGAGGAGGTTACGCTCTAGAATGTTTGAGATTTGAAATTCCCGAAATGAGAATTTTCATCAGCCGTTGGATCATTCTAAGTGGAAGGACATGATAAGATAGAATAGTTGCATTCCAGACAGATCGAGCCATCGATCTAGGATCATGATCGACGAACAACATTTAGTTAGGGTATAAATATGCGACGAGGTTAAGCTCCAGGAAAATCTCACTTCAAATTTTTCAGTTTGAGATTTGAAAAACTCGAAGCCTGGAAATCCAAAATGAATAAGGACCATCGGATTTGGAGAACATACGATGACCATTAGATCAGGGAGATCTATGTCAGAAGACCGCGTCAGCATGGACATGTGGCAGACCATGTCAGCAAACCACATTAGCAAGGACACGTGGCAGACCACGTCAGAATATCTACATTAGCAGACCACGTCAGCAAAGACATATCGCAGATCACGTCAGTAGACCACTTTAGCAAGGATGTGTGGCAAACCACATCAGCAAGGATGTGTGGCAGAACATGTCAGCAAGGAAACGTGGCAAACCACGTCAGCAAGGAAATGTAGTAAACCACGTCATCAAGGAAACGTGGCAAACCATGTCAACAAGTACACATGGCATAATCAGATGATGACATGTGTCAAGAGGAAATTGGCTCGTGCCACGAAAACACATGATGTCAATAAATTATGTCACTCTAGAAAAATTACTTTAGGAGTTTCACCACTAGCAAATGACAAAAGCTCTAAAGTCCCGAAGGATGAAATTCCGAAGTAGACATGGTTTGTCCGATCTAAAGAAACACTTCAGGAGAATTCTTTTCCATCGATCTACTATAGTGGAAGGATAGCGTAAGTTGAAATGCTAGAAGTCCCAAAGTCCCGAAGTGGACATGAGATGTTCGATCTGAAAGATCACTTTGGGAGCATTCTTGAACGTTGATCTACTATAGTGGAAGGATAGTGTAAGCGGAAATGTTAAACTGAAAAAAAGAGGTCTCCACCGTATTATGACTTACCACAGCAGGTGATCACTCCGGAGGAAAATGGAGCTGCATCTATTCAAAAACTCCAAAGTCCCGAACGTCGAAGTCCCGAAGCAGACATAAGTCGTCTGATCTAAAAGATCACTTTGGGAGTGTTCTCAACCGTTGATCCTACTACAGTGAAATTTGAAACTTGAGAATTCTGAAGTCCAGAGACCCAAAGGAGATCTCGATCGTTGATCTGAAAGGGACACGCGTCAGTGGATTGGCAGCTCTGGAAGATTGACGTACGAAGGAAAGAAGGGGTTGATATTTGAAATCTTCGAAGTCCGGAGACCTGAAGTAGATCTCGACCATTGATCCGAAAGGGACACACATTAGTGGATTGTCAGCTCCAGAAGATTGATGTACGAAGGAAAGAGGGGTTGAGATTTGAATCTCCGAAGTTCGAAGACACGGAGTAAATGGTGGCCATCCATCTCAATGCTTGATTAAGTCCTGGCCGTCAGATTAAGCCTTGTAAGAATCAAATTTGATGATTGATCTGTTTCCGTAAAATGAACGTAAACCGTCTGATCTATTCCGGAAATCTGATTCAGAAGTTTTGAAAGGTTTCAAGTCCAAAAGTTATGAAGGGCGAAGTGTCGAAGTTACAACAATCGTCCATCACATGAGATTGAATCATGACTGTCGAATTGATAAGTGCTCAAGTGCCCGTCTCGCCTAACGTCTGAATAACACCATTGGTCATATGGTAAAGAGAGTTAAAAGGCATAATGTAAAGCATCACTTAAATTGATAATCCTATGGTTCTACGCCAATGATCATATGAACATGGTTTGAAGGAAGCACCAATTTCTGTAATCACAGAGACGAAGGAAATCGATCCATACCTGTGATCGATTTATGAAAGTAAAGGGGATGCCAGGTGTAATGTTGAAGACCTAGAATGATGATCTCTGGTGGTCCCAAAAGTTGTTGTAAATGAACAAGTTAGTTATAACTTGTTTCACAAGTCAGCTCAATAACTTAAACAAGTTTTGAGCATAAGCAACTATAAATACAACCATGATTGGTTAATTGGCCAAGTGCTTGTGTAAGAAAACAGGCTTATGGAAAAGAGAGGCTCGCTGAGAAAGAGCGGCCTGTGGAGAAAAATGAAGGGGATGCGGACCTGAGGTCCGTGCGAATATTAGAGGAAAGATGAAGTGAAGAAGGCGAAAATATTAGAGGAAACACGAAGTGAAGAAGGCGCGAATATTAGAGGAAAGACAAAGTGAGGAAGGCCCAAATTTCAGAGAGAAGATGAAGTGCAGTGATGAGTGTTGATGGTATACCTCTGATCATGAAACAAAATTGATTCAATAATGGATCATTGCTACTAGATTTGGTTGAACTACTATATGATTTCTAGTTTGATAGACTACGTTCTATCAACAAGTTGGGTCTTGCTTGAGAGTTGGTGCTCTCCGAGGAGTTGGTGCTGGGAAAATTCATATTACTATATTCACATATATATAAATATCATTTATACAAAATCTTACACAAACATCTGGTATCTCTTGTCCATTGTGATTATGATTTAATTGTTCTTAATCTGTTCAATTTTGTTTTAACTGCTAACTTGTAAAGAATAAAAGTTAGAAAATTCCACACACTAATTCACCCCCCCCACCCTTTTAGTGTGGACGGTGTGTTCAACAATTGGTATCAGAGTGAGTTCCTTCAGCACAGTTTAACCACTGGAAGGTATATCCTGAAGAAATGGGTGGACATATGGCTCTCTCCACAATTGAAGCTTCCTTATTTGATGGAACAAATTATTCCTCATGGAGAGGAAATATGAAATAGTTTTGAAGTCAAAAGGATCTGAAGTTTGGAATTCAATAGTAAGCAAGCCCTGGGATTTAACTACATCAAAGAATCTATCCAAGATTACAATCCAAAGAAGATCAAGGAAGAACAATGAAGTGGCATTGAATATTCTTCTCAATGGATTATCAGATACTGTCAAGACAAGCATAGGACTATGCACATCTGCCAAGGACTTATGGCTGAAGTTAGAAAAGATGTATCAAATCAAAAGTGAAGACACAGAAGACATTCCTATCAAGGATGAAGATGAAGACTCAACCATCAATAAAGGTAAAGACTCTCTACAATATTTCGATTGCAATAATGTTGATATTGAATCCTCCCCTGCAAGTAAAGAAGAAGACGCAGATACAATAAAAGAATGTTTTGTTAGCATTTATCCCATGGAAGAAGTAGAATAAGAACTATCAAAGGCCAAACAAAAGGTTGAATGGAGTCTCTGTGAATACCGCTATGACCATAATGATTCAAAATATAGCTATCTTCATGAATACACTAAATAATTTCTTGAAAAGAGTCAAAATCATATCTTGGAAATAAAGGAAATGCTCAAGGACAATGAAAATATAATATATGAGCAGGACAATCAGTTAGAAGAAAAATAAGAGGAGATCGAGAAGCCGAAGAAAGAAATTAGTCAAGTAAAAGAAAAGAAGAAGGAAGATGATGAGCTTAGTAATCAAGAGCATATCAAGGAAACAAAAGAAAATCTCAAAGACAATGAAGAAATCATGTCTGAGCAAAAGATTCAGTTAGAAAACAAAGAAGAAGAGATCAAACGATTGAAAATAGAAGTTACTGATCTAACAAAAGAAAAATAAGAGGAGATCGAGAGACTGAAAAATGAAATCAGTCAAGAAAAAGAAGAAAAGAAGGAAGATGATGAACCAAGAAAAAAACTTGCAGAACTAAAAGAACTAAGGTAAAGCTATGTCAATCTTAAAATCCAATTTGAAGAAGCCAAAAGAAGAGAGGAGGTAGTGAGGAACCATTTGAACAAAAAGAAAGAATCATGTCATGAGCTGGAAGCATGAGTTGTGAATCTTAGAAAGAAGGTTGAGAAGTCAAACACCCAAATCAAGTTCTTGAACAAATCCATGACCCTGGATGAGATCTTGGATTGTCAGAGATCACCAAATGACAAATCTGGTCTTTTGATACAACAAGGAAGAAATCAGTACTCCTAAGAAACCTGATGCAGTTCCTTCATTTGTAAATGGTGAAGATAGGTCTGATGCAGGTCCTTCATTTGTAAAAGGTGAAAACAGTTCTGACACAAGTCCTTCATTAGTAAAGGATGAAAACAGGTATGACACAGGTCCTTCATTTATAAAGGATGAAGACAGGTCTGACACAGCTCCTTGATTTGTAAAATGTGAAAGCAGGTATGACTCAGGTTCTTCACGTTCAAAGAATAAAAGAAACACTACAAAATTTAGAAGATTAGATCAAGGAAGACATCCAGAAGCTACTCATACACCTCAAATCAAGTTTAGAAGAGAGACACCTTCATGGATGAATCAAATAAGGCATGAGAGTGTTTTTAACAGTTATTGTTTTTCTTGTAATGAATATGGTCATAAAGACTTAGATTGTAGGCATCATGGAAGAAAACAATTTCGTAGGTTCAACAACAGTATAATATGTTGGAACTGCAATCATTTTGGACATATTGTTGCACATTGTTACACTATGAGATGCTATAGTTGTGGTGGATTTGGCCACAAAGCCCTTAACTGTTGGAACTCAAGAAAACAGTCAATGAGAAATGCTTCATACAAAACAAAAAAAAAGAGTAAATGAAACATGGAAGAAAAATGAAGTTGTAGTAATAGAAGATCAAAGAACAAAGTTCAAGAAATCGGGACACTCACAGATGTGGATAGCAAAGACTGAACAAGTGAACATGAGTGAAGTTAATTGCTACAAAAAGAGTTGCAGTCATGTGACAAGCATAGTATAAACTTTCTCAGACAACTTTAGAGCAATGTACAGTAAAGAAGCATCTTGGATAAAGATGGATACATCTGGTTAGAGATCGATGAGAATCAATGGGAAGATCCAAGGGTTATTTGAAAAATATGAGCTACAATTGCGCAGTGTTCCAGCAGGACAACGACATCCGCAAAAACAACATTCTAATGAACAAAAAGAGGTACATGACATCCTGTAGAGATAACAAGAGGAGAGACCCTGTCAGAAAAAGCTACCCTTTTAGAAACAAAGGGGGAGAACAATCAGTAAAAACTCAGGGGAAGTATTTTGGTTGGTAAATAAGAAAGTAATTAGATTAAGTTTTGAAAAGACTCGATCACTACAAAAATTGATATCAAGAAGACTACTCATTTTAAACACAAAAATCCCAATCAACTGAGATAAGAAGTTAGTAAATTAACAGGGGAAGAAACCTTGTCAGGAAGAGCTACCTTTCCAGAAACAAAGGGGGAGAGTAGTCAGAAGCAGAGAGAGAGAGCATATTGACAGGGGGAGTCATTCAGTTATGGAAGGCAGAACATGATTGTAGGAAGAGTTACCCAAGTTCAGATTCTAGTCAGTAACATACAGAGCTTTACCACATGAGAAAAAACCCTTTGCCATTGATGTCAAAGGGGGAAAGAAAACTTCATAAGAGGAAAGAATCATCACAGGGGGAGTTTTGTATATGAAGTTAGTGGGTTTCCCTCAATGACAAAGGGGGAGATTGTTGGACATATTGTCATTGATGTCAACAGTCATTATAATTGTGATTTACCAGAGATGAGATTGTCATTGATGTCAACAATATATTAGTTAATAGAAGATGCCAAGAACCTATCTCATGTCCCTTGTTTGGACTCAGGAAACTTCATAGCAAAATTTCTGCCACCTCTGCCATTTTCATTCAGGTTATACCAATAATTCCAATCATCATATTCCTACTCATGTAAGAGTAGTCATCAATTTGACAAAGGGACAATATAATTTCCCTTTTTGTAATTCAGCCAGGGATTCCAGGGTTCAATTTCAATCTATTGTCCTCCATCCTCAAGGGACTCGTGTAGATAAAGAATAATCCTTTAAAGATATAAACACCTTTCAATAGGCTCCTATAAATTTTGATATACCATTCCTATGACTAATATCTGGCCCATCTAGGCCTAGTGTTGTATCTTGCTATGATACCACTTTGTAACAGACCTGACCCCCTAAGTACCTTTTAAGGGATGGGGTATTAAATTTTTGCTTCTCTTAACAACCTTGAGTCTTCTCTGTCATAACTCCCTCCTCTTCTGCTTGTCAAGAGATTTACAAGGTCAGTAGTTTCACTCAGAATTGATCTCTGGAACGAAATCTATGGCCTCCCAAAGTTCTTTTTTTTTCCAAATACAACATCTCTCTTATTGTCACGTGTCATCCATGCAATGTTTCATTGTCCGTTCCAGCTGACGTCGCACTAGCCTAGCTTGCCACAGTGGAACCCCACTCAGTTTTTCGTCCTATTATTAATGGACATCTGCCATCCTAATGGCATCCTAGCAACCTTGTTGTATTCATTGGCTCACGGGAAACAGTCTTACAGACTCATGGTCTATATTCATACTCTTCATGAACCCACCACCAACACTTAACTTCTTTTTCCTTCGCGGACTCACGAACTTGTGGACTCATAATTTTGTACCTCCCCTTCATAAGTATGTTTGAAAGGTCTCAACACTTAGCCATTTTTCCATCTACATGGGTTCGCAGACTCACGAATGCATAATCCTTCCCTTCACAAGTCTGTCTGAAGAGTCTCAACACTTAGACACTTTTCCATCTATGCAGACTCATGGATGTACAATTTTGTACCTACTCTTCATAAGTTTGTCGGAAAGGTCTCAACATTTAGCCATTTTTCCATCTACGTGGGCTTGAGGACTCACAGGCTCGCAGATTTACGAATACATAATCCTTCCCTTGATAAGTCCGTCCGAATATTCTCAAAACTTAGCCACTTTTCCAACTATGTAGACTTGTGGACTCACAGATGTACAATTTGTACCTCCTCTTCATAAGTCCGTCCGAAAGGTCTCAACGCTTGGCCATTTTTCCATCTATAAGGGCTCGCAGACTCACGGAATCGCAGACTCACAGAATCACAAACTCACGAATGCATAATCTATCCCTTCATAAGTTCGTTCGAAGAGTCTCAACACTTAGCCACTTTTCCATCTACACGGACTCACAGACGTGCAATTTTGTACCTCCTTTTCATAAGTTTGTCCGAAAGGTCTCAATACTTAGCCATTTTGTGAGTTTGTCGGGTTCATGGGTTGGTGGACTCGTGGACCCATTCATCTCACCTTTCCAACCCTTAAAAACAACAGGGACCCACTCCCTATTACCTCGACCAATTATAGGCCTCCACGTGGATTTCTCATACACGTAGGCTTGTGACATCATCATAACGTTAGCATGATGTGATCCCTCCTCTCGTCAACATCTAAGGTCTTCCATGTCGATCAACGACCGAGATCACATCCTATATGTACTATGATCAATGGTTCTAAGTAGGATTTGAAGGTTACTCTCCTTCACTCTACTCTTAGTAGAGATTTTCCATACACCCACCAAGCCCAAGCCTCTTCAAGGTTTATCAGATGCCTTCCCAGCATCAAGCTCACGACCCTCTTAGCTTAGGTCAGCTTTCTGGGTCTTCTATGCTTCAACTCCCAACTCTTCTACGGTTTCTCTCATCTTCTATTGTACACCCCCGTGCATTCTTTTCAACAACTATCTTCCTTAGAGGCCCGAACTCTTCCTGTTACCTCTCTCTCTCTGTGTTTTTTCTTACACGCATGACTTAGGAAGGTTCTTGATCTATCCTTCTATTTCTTCTATCAGAAGGAAACTCATCGTCAATCCTGGGGACCCATGGTGATCTTTCCTACTGTTCTCTAGATGATCGCTTCCTATCCCTTATGATAGCCCTCCATACTTCCATTCATTGGGGTGGTTGGTTGTTCAACTACCAACCCCTCCTCATTAACTGAATTGTCTTGTTATTCGGGTTAAGGGTAAATAATCTGAATGTTTCCAATTAATATTTCTGCAAGGTGGCTTGGGATCCTTTAATTTAATACAACCTCCCCTCATTCCTCTAGTGATATCATGGATAGTACTTTACCGATTCACCTATTAGTCAATTGTCGCCATTTCCAATTAAACAATAATACATTTATAATATTTGCAAGCCATTGCATGGCAATCATAAATTATGATTAATTACAGGCTGAGGAAAACATGGGTGTTACACTATCATACCTTAAGAAAAGTAATAGATTACTTGGATTTCTTTAAAATGTTAGTTCAATGCTTGAAAAGAATTAAGAGAAGCATTCCAAGATCACTACAGTTTTGATGGCCTATAACGTTAGGAAGGTCAGTATTATGACAAATATTTTGAAATTTAGATCTAATTTGGGTGTACTCAGGGCTCCCTAGGAGAAAGTGCTTTTCATCTTTAATCCTCTTGGTGTCACAAAGGTGACAGATTCTTTCCTACCATAATGTTTTGGAGATTTCCCAACTTCCAGTTTTAGTATGCAACTCAAGAGATATAACACTATGTTTAAAATTATCATTATAGAATTTAATTCTAAAATCAAGTTTTATGTTTATGTAATTATATTTAATATTAATATTTTTTTGATAATAAACTAAAATTATTTGGAATATTTTTTCCCATATTTTATATAAATTTGGATGTTTGTATAGTTTTACTAATCAAAATTCTAACTACATGTAAATATTTTACTTCTTTTAATCATTTGCTTTTATTTCATTGTCTTAGTTATCATTTTTAATTTCCGATAATTAATTATATAATATGTTTTATATTAATTTTTTCAAATTAAAATTTATTTTGATTTTTATTTAAATTATAGTTTTTATATTAATAATGTATTAAATTAATATCTTGATTAATGATTATATAAAAGTAATGATAGTTTCTTAGGGTGATAAATATTTCTTTGATTTCAGAGAATATTAAAAAATTCAATTTACCTAGAATTGAATGATTGAGCTTTAGTTGTATTCCAATGATAAAAAAATTCTACCAAAAACCATAAAAGTGATTAAAAAATCATCTTTATTAATCCTTGCCTTGATAACCAAGGGAAAGAATACTTGGCCAAGACTTAAAACATTTGTGAAGTATTTTGAACAAGTTCATTTTTATGCTTTTTGTGAATTCAGAAATAAAAAGTTGGATTGTATATTTCTCCTGTATATGTTACATGAGTTTTTTGGTTTAGTTATATTTTCCTCTGCATGTTGCATGAGTTTTTTGGTTTAGTTTTAACTTTGAAGTGATTAATTTGGTGATTTTATCTTTATAAACAAAAAAACATATACATTATTGTAGTTTTTTATTACTATTTTCATTTTCGACTAAGTTTTTTAAAATGATTCACATTTCATAATTAATTAAACTACATGCACGCTTTTATATATATATATATATATATATATATATATATATATATATAATTCTAATTTTATTCAATTTTCTTTTTATATATCATAATTCTAAAATACATAAGTCTTTTGTTTTTTATAGTAATCTTGAAAACAAATTATACAATGAATTAATATTCATACATTATAAAAATAATAATGAAGACCGTCAAACATGATCTTAATATTATATATATATATATATATATATATATATATATATATATATATATATATATTAATAAACCAAAAAAAGTTACTATTAAATATCACTAGACAAATTTATTTTTAAAAAATCTCTAATTTAAAGATTAGACTAACATCTCAATTCTAAATTCTGCATTATATTTTAAAACAAAAATAGCATATCAATTAATATTCATACATTATAAAAATAATAATGAAGACCGTCAAACATGATCTTAATATTATATATATATATATATATATATATATATATATATATATATATATATATATTAATAAACCAAAAAAAGTTACTATTAAATATCACTAGACAAATTTATTTTTAAAAAATCTCTAATTTAAAGATTAGACTAACATCTCAATTCTAAATTCTGCATTATATTTTAAAACAAAAATAGCATATCACTTTGAAAAGAGTATAATTTTTTTATAAATAAAAATAATAAATTTATAAATATCTTTTTTTAACACTATTTTCTAATAAAACACATATCTATCTATAATTAATATTTCTAATTAAAAAAATAATTTTATAAATTTCAATTACAACTAATGCATTATACGAAAGCATTATACGAAAGAATCATTAACTCACACCATTTTCATATTTCATTTTTTTCTATTGATTTTAAATTTACAAACCTTTTGAAATTTATCAGGTTCTCCTTTTAATCCATAACTTAGCCTTGCTAAAATCTTCTTTTTCTGAATTAAAATAATTTGTCCCACGTGAAGCTCTACAAGATTCAAAAATTATAAAATTGTTAAAACTGGTTTGGAAAACATATTCGTTGTTTGAATTGAAAAAAATAACAAAAAAAACACCTTTTACGCATAGTTTCGGTGAAAAATCCTTCCACTTGAATGAAGGTTGCCAAGACGCCTGAGACATAATGACTTTGGTACAAGTTAGGAGGTGCCCTGCCGAAAGGTTTTCCCAATAAAAAAGGTGTCGGGTGCCAAAAAAAAAAATAGAGAATGAAAATGGAACGAAAACTGCGTGGAAGAGTAGGGTCATTGGAACGAGGTAGAGAAGTCGAGGACACTGGAGTGGCGAACGCCGAGGGAAAAAATTCTAGTAGATAGACTACGCCATTCAATTCTGGGAGGCCACCTTGGTTTGTAAAGATGCAATGAAGTTCACAATTATTGAAATCTTAAATTTATTTAAAGTGGAGGGGAAGAGTAATCCTTCATTCCAACTCACTAGGTTGGAAGAGTCACCCTTGGGGTTAAGGGTTTGGGTGGGATCATTAGAATAAATATGGTTACAAAAGTAACTTGGGTTCCTAATGGGGTTCCTCGAGTATAAAATTTCTTAGTTAATGATTATAACTTTTCTTAGTTAATTTTTTAGGGTGTAGGCCCGTGCCCAGTCAAGTCTTATTGAAGGAATAATTGTTTAGGGTGTAGTTAACCCATGTATGTATGTTGATATACCGCTTTAAAAGTCAGTGGTTCAAGGCATTAATAACACGAGTTTCATTGGTATTTGCATGAATATATTATATCAAGGACCCTTGTTTCAAGTTTTTACAATATCAGAAGTTTCACCTATAAAACAAGGTGATTATAATTTTGTAATTTTAAGTTAATTATTTAATATAAAAAAATTCATATAACATAATTATAGGAGAAAAGATAAATCTAGTCCCCAATGAAAGTCAATGTAATGTGCAAGGGAGAATGTGTCTAATGTGGACGTGGGTTATCTACTAGTGGCACTATTTGCAAGTTTTCATGGCCATCTTCAATTGTGGACTTTCTAGGAATTTGTAATGTTTTTAATTTAATATGTATATTGCTTGGGGATTTCGTTTAGATGCCAAGAAGTACTGCTATTAAATTTGTGTTGAAGGAGGATAATCTATTACGTGGTTCAAACTGAATTTGAGAGGGAAAATAATTCATTGTATATCTCAAACAAATGATGCAGTTAATATGTTCGGGTATATTGACATTTTTTTCTTGTGAGACTGGTTGTGTGTGTTGGAATATTGAGAGGGGGATGAATCAATATTATGCAATATTTTACCACTTTTAATCAGAACATGTAATTATTAACTTTATCAACAATATATCATCAATATATCATGAGAAGTATCAATCAACAGTGCATAACAAGTAACCACATATACACATATACACAATACACTAGAATTTACGTGGAAACCCAAATGGGAGAAAACCACATAATGCTTTCTTATATATATCAAAATTACATTCATAGGAAGCACCAAATTCCAAATTCTCTAGCACCAACTAGAAGGAGGCTCCAACCTGAAGGAAGATACAACTCCCTGAATTCTCTAGCTACAACTGGAAGGAGGCTCCAACCCCCCAGGTTCTCCGACTCCAACCAGAAGGAGGCTACGACCCCCTTTCCTTGCCTCGTCTTGCTTCCATGAAATATAAATGTAGAATCAACCTGTCACTACCACTGATACATATAATCAAATTGTCATTGTCTCTGTTACTTCCATTGTAATTGTATCTGTCACTGTCACTATTACTGTATCTATCACTGTCACTGATACTGATACGCCATCATCATCAACTAGATCCACTCACATAGACCATGCATCAAAAACTTATTCCCAACATCAAGTATCCAAAGTACATATCATATTCCAAAAGATGTACCTCAACCATATACCATATCACTGATGATATGTCCCAATCATGTCATAAAACATGTACCACAAGATATGCCAAAATAAAGTACCATAATCTCAATGATGTGCCTCAACCAAGTACCAAGAGATACACCTCAACCAAATACCAAGAGATGTGCCTCATACATATGTCAATATCACAAAGGTGTGCCTCTAACAATGAACCATAACAACCATAAACCAAGTACCAATGATATGTCTCAGGCATGTATCACTATCACCAAGACATGAACTTAAACCATATGCAACCATGTACCAATAAGCCTCCAAGACATCCCTCAAGCATCTACCAAACCATCCATGATACAAGCATCAAATACACATAAGATCGACCTTTAATCACGTAGAAAACCTGAATCATCTCACACATGTAGATCAACATGGTGCATATCAACTTCAACAAACAAAAGATAACATCTTCAACAAATTTGCCTTAGCCTCACTGGACAGAGACCGGTCATTTGGCAGGGCCTCACGGGACGAGTGTTGTACAACCCACGGGGGTGCTTCACAGAATGAGTGTCATACAACCTGCGGGGGTGCCTCGTGGGACACCTGTAGCATGACCTTTGGCAGCCAACTAAATTAGGTTTTTCAGAAACCCTTCACTTCTGCAACTATGAGACTTCCACATACCTTACTTCCTCATATTCTCTACGAAAATATCACTTGAGAGCTAAATCTTCAATGAACTTGTGTATATACAAATGAGAGGCTTCTTGAGGTGTATTTATACTTTTTCCAAGTGACTTATTTCCTTAACTTTAGGGCCAACCTATACTTTCTTTTTATAACTATTTTACCCTTTAATTCATGACTTGTAACTTCTTGTTGCAATTGTTTAGGGGCTTCTCAACCATTCTTCATGGATTTCAACTTCAAGAGGGAATAACTCCTGAATCATGAGGAACCACATGGCGTACCACGTATTGTTGGAAATGACATGACGAGGACTATCATTTGTGAGGGTTTTGCATGTACTTGTAATGTTCTTTAACCTCATTTTCGTCAGTCAACTTTGGGCCTCATGACCACACCTATGGGTTTCTTGTAGACTTCTTCAAAGCATCATCCAATGGGGCCATGCTTAAAGATATGCCATAAGGGGACCACTTTGGAGACTTCTTCAATTATGCCCATTACTTCTAGAGACTTCTATAGTTATTCTAAATTTGACGTCAATGACAATCAATTTTCCAACAATCTGATCCCCCTTTTGCATTGATGGAAACACTCATGCTCCCCTTGTGACCAATGCTCCCCATGTTTGCATGCTTCTTTTATTTCTCCCCCTTTGACATCAATGGAAAAGGGTAACTCCCTCTGACAATATACATTCTTCTGACAATAAGCTTATGAAATTTCTCTCTTCCGATGCATTTTGTCCATTGGTGCTTCCTGATGATGTAAAATATTGACATACTTAAAAATGATTCATATTAAGGTTCCTTTACTAACTGATATGATATCAATAATCTTCTTTGCACAAATGATTTCTCTTCATGAAAAGTTGTGTAGATCACCGTGGAGGGGAAACTATTCCAAGTTTTTGTCAAAGATACTCAAATGTATCTCTTGGGAGAGGTTTAGTGAAGATGTTTGCAATCTATTCCTTTGTCCCAATATACTCTAACTTGATATTATTTTATGTAACTTGTTCCCGCATAAAGTGAAACTTGATCAAAATATGTTTGGTCTTGAAATGCATCACTGGATTCTTTGAGATACTTATAACATTGGTATTATCACATAATCTCAAAATAGGCTCATCATACTCCACTTGTATATCTTGTAGGGTTTGCTTCATCCAGAGAACCTGAGTACAACATGTTGTTGCTGCAATATATTACGCTTCTGCTATAGATAGTGGTATTGAAGAATGCTTCTTACTTAACCAAGATACTAGACAATCAGCCAAATAAAAGGTTGCTCTGCTAGTACTTCTTAGATCATCAATGTTTCCTACCCAATCCGCATCTGCATAGGCAACCATAGTCAACTCATTCCCTTTTGGATACCACAATCCAAACTTTGTTGTTCCTTTAAGATATCTAAAGATTCTCTTTACAACTAGAACACAAGTTTCCTTTGGTGCTTCTTGAAATCTTGCAACCTATCCCACTGCTTGCATTACATCTAGTCTTGAGGCTGTCAGATAGAGTAGGATGTCAATCATTGATCTATAGAGTCTCTGATCTGATTTCTTAGATTCATCATCTTTGCTCAACTTTCAACCGGTCACCATAGGAGTACTTATTGGTTTGAAATCTTCCATTCCAATATTCTTCAACATTTCTTTGATGTACTTAGTTTGGGAAATTAAAATGCATTCATCCCGCTGAGATATCTGAAATCCCAAAAAGAATTTTAATTCACCAAGTAGTGACGTTTCAAACTCATTCTGCATGTCATGAGAAAAATTCTTACTCATCCTGTCATCATTACTTCCAAAGATAATGTCATCCACATATACTTTGATGATAAGTATGCAATCTCTATCAACCTTTACATAGATGTTGTTATCTGCATTACCCTTTTTGAATCCTTTTTGTTGCAAATACATGTCCAATATTTAATACCAAGCTCTATTGGTTTGCTTGAGTCCATACAGATCTTTCTTCAATATGTAGATGCAATCTTCTCTTTCTGGTAGTAGAAACCCTTCTGGTTGTTCGATGTAGACTTCTTCTTCTAGTTGACCATTTAGAAAAACTAATTTTACATCCATCTGATATACTTTGATTCTCTTGGAACATGCATAGGCCAAGATCATTTTGATTGCTTCCATTATGGAAATAGGGGCAAAGTTTTCTTCAAAATATACTCCTTCAACTTGAGAATATCCTTTTCACACTAACCTTGCCTTGTTTCTGGTTACATGTTCATCTTTGTTTAATTTGTTTCTGAACACCCATTTTGTACCAATCACATTTTTTTCTTTCGGTCTTGGAACTAGTTCCCATGTTTCATTCTTCTCTATCTAATCCAGTTCTTCTTCCATGGCCTTGATACAATGTTCATCATTGTTGGATTCCTCAAAGCCGTTGGGTTCTGTTGTGGATAATAGTGTTAGGTGTCTTTGTTCTAGTGTACATACCTGTTTGCTTCCTCTGGTTTCTATTCCTGCATTTTATCTCCAATAATTTGTTATAGTGGATGATTCTTTTGAACTCGGAGGTTAGGTGTTCTGGAGGGCATCAGAAATTTGTGCTGATCATTTTCGTCTTGTTCTGCCTATGGTTGTTGTTGCTCTTCTTCTACCTCTTCTTCTTTTGGTTCTTCTTCTACTTCCTGCTCTTTAGTATTTTTTCTTTCTTCTTTGATCTTTTGCACATCTGCTTCATCAATATTTGCATTTATGCTTTCCACTATCTTGTTGAGTCTCAAATTGTAACACTTGTATGCTTCACTTTTTCTTGAGTATCCAACTAGTATGCCTTTGTCAACTTGAGAATCAAATTTTCCAACTCTGCCATCTTATATTTTTATGTAGCACTTGCTTCCAAATACTCTAAAATGTTTGATATTTGTTGGTCTTCCCTTCTATGAATCATATGGAGTTTTGTCCCTATTATTTCTAAGCATTCCTCTGTTCAATATATGAACGACTGTGTGCACTTCTTGTACCCAAAAGATATTACTCAACTCGGAATCCTTCAACATGGTTCTGGCCATCTCTGTTACAGTTTTGTTCTTCCTTTCAACGACTCTGTTTTGCTAAGGTATCCTAGCTACTGAGAACTCACATAATTCCATGAATTCTTTTGATATGAATTCACCTCCATTGTCTAAACTTAAGAACTTAATTCTCAAATCTATTTTTTTTTCAACCATCTCCTTGAATATTCTGAAATTTTTGAATGCCTTTGATTTCTTCTTGAGAAAACAAACTGCAGTCGTTCTTTTATAATCATCAATAAGTAGCATGAAGTATTGTTCACCATTTGGTCCTTTTGTTCTCATTGGTCCACATAGATAAGTGTGCACAGTCTCCAATGGATTTGTTGTAGAGTATTCCTTCGATTTGAATTCAGTTCTTGTCTATTTTCCATGTAGACAATGCTTGCACATAGTACTGGCTGGTTTTGAAATTTCAGGAATTGCTCTTACTACTTCCTTCTTGCTAATCTTGACCAGATTTTCAAAGTTCACGTGCTCCATTCTTTTGTGCCAAATCCAACTTTCATTTTCCCTTCCCAAGCAACATCTTTCTTTTTCAATCTCATTTAATATGTATATGTTGTTTGGAGTCCTTACTACTGTAGGCACCAATTTACCTGATCCTTCTTTCCTTATCTTACACTTCTCTGAGTCAAATATAAGTCTATGTCCCTCATCACACATTTAAATCACACTTATTTGATTATGCTTCATGTTTTTGACAAGTAGGACATTTTCTGCCTTGGCTTCCTTACTTCCAAGCTTGACTATGCCTTTCTCTATAATTTTGGCTGAGTTGTCATTTCCAAACGAAACTGATCCATCTCTTTCTTTCTTCAGAGTTCTAAATGTGTTCTTATCACCTGTCATATGTTTTGAGCAACCAATTTCAATGTAACAATCACTTTTTCTTTGGGCTTGTAGGGAAATGGAACATTCTTCAACATTTGGTTTATCCTGCTTCCTTATCCAAATTCTTGATGGTCCTATTGCATGACTATTGAAATCCTTCTTTGGTTCCTTAAGGGGAACTGTCAATCTACAATCTTTGGCCATGTTTCCAAAATATTTGCACTTATAACATTCTACTTCATCATTTAATGAGCCAAAATTGTTATAGTTTCGGTTAAACACATCATGAGGATTTTTGAGATGATTAATTCTAGAGTGACCTTCATAGTTGTCTCTGTTCTTAGCATAAGCTTTGCAATTTATATCTTTGTGCCCAAAATTGTTACAAGAATAACATAAACCAAGAAAAATAGTTTGATACCTGAGAGATCTTCTGAATGGTGTTGTTATTTTGTAGTTTTCTTTTTTATTTCTTTCCATGGATAGCAACTGACTCTAAATTTTGAATCTTCTAGGTGGTGTCGTTCTTATGTAATTTTCTTCTTCAGTACTTTTGAATTTCCTGAGTGTTCTCATTTGAAATATTGCATTCTTCTTTTTTGATGGATCCTCTGGTGACTTCTGCATATGTATTTTGTTCTACTTCCTCTTTTGTAGTCATAGAGCTCAAACCCTTCTCTGTTTCATTGTATCCTAGTCCATACCTGTCATGATATGACCGTTCAATGCTGATAATGTCATCCAGAATTTTGGTGCTTTTCTATTGCATGTCTCTTTTCTGAAGTTCTTTCCTCGGTGAAACTGTTTCTGTTTCCAAGCTTTCCTTCTCTTTCTCTTTTTATTCTAGTTGGATTTTGAATATTTCTTCAATCCTTCTGGCTTCGTTGACTTGGAATTTTAGGTTCATAATCATCTCTTGATCTTTTTCAGAGTTAGGATTTTAGGAACTTTCTTTTATCTTGAGCAATTCTCACTTGAGTGATTTGTTTTTCTTCCTCTCTTTCTTTAGTTCACTTAAGGTGCTGATTAATTCTGCTTCAAGATATACCTCACCTTCTTCTTCATAATCCTATTCATTATTTTTTTCCCTTGGAAAAAAGCGTAATTGTATTCATCCGAAGAGACAAAATTACATTCTGTAGGTGCTTCAAGGAGCACTTCACCCCATAGGTGTGATATATGTTTCAAATTATATTGATACATCAAAAAAACATTGTAGGTCTCTGACTTCTCGACCATGTAGAGAGTTCTCAAAATAGTGTCATATTTATTTACATATTGTGTTCTCAATGGTGCTATATATTTTACTTCAGAATGTGAGTCTACTAATCCGCAGTCTTTGAAATTCTTCAAAAAAAAAGTGAATTTGCTGCTTGCTTTCAGTGTATAATATTATGGCCTGTGTGGTTCTTGTTGTTCATGCTGTGAATCCTGTTGTAGAGTTGTAGGGTCTATAAATGGACGATGGTAAAAATTTTGTGAGTCTCCATTTTTGTTCTCTGTTATGTCCCAATGTCTAAGTGCAAGATCAAGCCCAACTTTGGAGAGTGCATCCGCTACCATGTTATTTTTCATGTAGACATGGGAGATAGTTAAAGTGTAAAAATTTTCTAGTAGCTAGTAAGTGTCCTCCAAAATGGGGAGGAGAAAAATGTTGTGACATTTATGAATCTTTTTTGCCCAATTCACCACAATTTGTGAGTCTCCAAAGATATGGATGTGTCACAAGTCTTTTTCTTTTGCGAAAGTAAGTAGAAGTTTTAAGGTTAAAAGTTCTGCATGGTTGTTTGTGCCCAGTCCCAACCCCAATTTTGTGTGATAAAAGTGGGAACTCGAAAGGTGTAGTGTGAAGCCACCTCCACAGAGATTGTTCTTTGAGGGTCCATCGAAGTAAGCCCAAGGCTTCAAATGATATATTTGTTCCGGTGATAAAAGTTTTTGTCCTGTTCCAAAAAAAATTTGTGGGTAATGTGAAAGTATTTAGAGACTTTGTGCTGCGGTTATTTCTGGAGCTGAAGATTTTTCTTGGAAAATTGTTGACTTTCTGGCCAGCCAGATGCCCCAGATAATGATGGGAGGAAGGTATTTTAGTTCTTTGAATCTGTTTTCTTGAAGCCACTTTTTCCAGGCTTGTTCTAGGCTTGGTCCCTCATAGATGCAGGTTTGTTTGAGACTGGCTGAATATTCCTTCCAAACTCTTTGGGTGAAAGGGAAAGTAATGAGTAGGTGATAGATTGTTTCATTTTCCATGAGGAAAAGTGGACATCTGTTAGGCCCTTCGAGATGTCGTTTTGAATTATTTCCCAAGTAGGGATCTTTTGATTTAATGTTGCCCAAAGGAAGAGTTTTTCTTTTTGTGGGCACTTTAATTTCCAAAGGCCTTTCCACCACAAAATGGGTTGATGTTGAAAGAGGTCCAAAGAGAGTGCGATGTAGCTCAGTTTTGGGGTGTATGCACCTGCTGGATCCTTTTTCCAAACTAGCTCATCTTCTCTGTCCGAAATTCTGATGTGCCCAAGTTGTAAAGCTTTGATGTAGTTTCTATAGTGTAGTGTGGGAGCTCCATAAATCCCTAGATCAACTGCTTTCTTCCGACCTTGAGACCATTGTGTAGTTGTAATGGGGTTAGCCATTTGTGAGAGTAAGTAGATATTTTTCTCATGGAGAGTATTGATGATTTCTGGAGGGAGGATGTGTGCAGTCCCACTGCTTGGTGTAACACCCTGTTTCCCCCAGCTTGTAAATATAACTGGACTGGCCAAGAACTATGGAAAACTCATAAATGTGAATATGTGATGTAAACGAACCTTGAGGAAAAGGTCAATGAATGTGAATAACATTTTGAATTTATTGCAGGACTGCTGAGAGGGGATGTGCAGAAAAAGAGACCACGATGGCGGTGGAAGGCACCTGGAAAGGTGGCATTAAATTCCACCGAGAATTAATACCGTATTTGGACTCCACTGGCCCGAAGAACCAAAAGCGGCTTCTTGGCCCTGAATTAAATGTCTCGCAGGCTGGTAGGTAGATGGTTTAATGAGGGATGGGAGGTGAACCTCCCATCTGTAGAGCCGTCAGGCCTGATCAGTGCGAGGGTAATCGTGCCACACGCAACCTCGCAAGAGGATAAGGCGTGGGGTAGAAGCAATTGAGGGGGCAGACGCGAGGGGAGAGCTCTGGCAATATGCAGAGTGAGTGATAGCAGAGAGGAAGGATTGCAACCTTCGCTCCTGGTCACTGGCAAACAGAGACGCAGTCTCATGGCATCGTGGTCTCAGCTCGGGGGTGGCTAGTGGTAAATCCGCTGGGAGTTGCTAAGCCTACGGTTGGGTGGAAACAAGTACCCCTCTCAGTAGTTGCTTGACCCCTGGTGTTATCTCTGATAAGTGTTTTTCCTCTGGCATCTTGAAATATATATATGTGCTTATTCTGATAATTATGCTCATAAGCTGTGAAACTTTGAATGATTTCATTATAAGAATGACTGTATGGTGTTTTGATCAATACTAGTAGTTGTATATTTATATGGAAAGACTACATATGGTGTAGGTCCTCATGAATTTGTTATTTGTGTGCATACTGATCCAATTCAGACGTCACGTCTGGTTCTCGGGAGGACAACGTCCTTATATACCCCAAGTAGTACCCTGAGTAAATCTCCCCATAGAAATACCTTCTTTGAAAAGCCCATCAAGAACCGGGAAGGCGGTTGTGAAGGCGTAAGGCCTTAGTGACCCTGCATAAGGAGGAACAATCCTCTTGAAAACTGAGATGACAACATAAGGATGAAGTAACGAATCGATGGATGAGATCCCATTGGGAGATATTTGGTCACTCACGACCGTCAGATCAGAGGAAGAAGATGGAGTGTTAAGTGCTTTAACCCTGATAGGTATTAATCGACGGACAAGATTAGATTTGGTAAGAGGAAGCTGGAAACTTAAATACCTTATCCTTGATAGGTGTTGACCGATGGACGAGATTCCGTCGGGAAATCTGCGGACACACCCGACCGTTGGATTGGTAGGAGAAGGTAAGGTGTTAAAATGCCTTACCCCTTTGTTTTCTGTGTCTTCGTGGGCAATGAGGAATTTGGGATCGTAGATCTCCAAGCTCCATGAGAGTATCTGGACCGTGGATCTTTTCCACGTCCAAGGAGTCGTGGAAGAATGCATGGGTAGGAACCGATCTGAGCCGTCAGATCTCGGCTGGAAAACCCGACAGCCGTTGGATCTATCCGGAGTTACCCGAGGGTTAAAAACCCCTGTGAATCGGGATTTTCCATGATGAAAACCCCGGGATGGATCTGGGCCATCCAATTGATGGAGGCCACGTGTCAAGAGATCTCCCATTTCGGGAAATCGGGAATTGCAGAATCGGGATTCCTATTGACAAGAGTTTGGAATTTTCCATGATGAAAACCCCGGGATAGATCTGAGCCATCCGATTGACGGAGGCCACGCGTCAAGAGATCTCCCATTTTGGGAAATCAGGAATCACGGAATCGGGATTCCTGTTGACAAGAGTTCGGGATTTTCCATGATGAAAACCTCAGGATAGATCTGAGTCGTTCGATTGACGGAGGCCATGCGTCAAGAGATCTCCCATTTTGGGAAATCGAGAATCGTGGAATCGGGATTCCTGTTGACAAGAGTTCAGGATTTTCCATGATGAAAACCCCGAGATAGATCTGAGCCGTCAGATTGATGGAGGCCACGCGTTACGAGATCTCCCATTTTAGGAAATTGGGAATCGCGAGATAGGGAGTCCTGGCGACAAGGGGTCGGGACTTTCCTAGGTGGAAATCCCGGAGCAGTTGTGGACCGTCCGATTTAAGGAGGTGACGTGTTGAGAGATTACCCGTTTCGGGAAATCGGGGATCGGGGATTCGGGAGTTCCGCTGACAAAAACCCGGGCTCTTGCCTTGAAAAATCCCGATCCATAATGTCGAGACAATAGCATGTCGCTAAGTCCCTATGGATGGACGAGATTCCTTCGGGAAATCTCAGGGTCCGTAACGACCGTTCGATGAGAGGAAGAGATGTCAGTTTTACGTTGGGGCGCGAATGCGCATTAGGGTAAGTAGTGAGCATATCTGGATGGCCAGAGTCCACCCACCCAGATCTACGGCTGATGATGCATTCCGAAGCCCCCTTGCCATTCTGCTTTTAATGGGGGGGGGTCCAGAATTGGACACGCAACTCTCGAATGGTCGGGATTAATTCACCATGATCAACATCTCTCAGGTGGATTTCGGACCCCCCTTTCCATTCTACCTTTAAGGGGGGGGGGGGGTCCGAAATAGTGTGGCGTGTGAAGTGGGACCCCTCCTGTCATGTCGACTACCATATCGCGTTTCCCTTTCTGCCACCTGTATTCCACTTAACCGCGCAACGGGGCCGTTTCTCATTGGTTGTTCTCTGGCCCTGTTGGGATTTGTTCCTATTAGCCATTTGTTAACCCTGTAGGGATTCGTCCCCATTGGTCGATCGCTAGCCCTGTCGGGGTTCGGTAGTTGCCAAGTCAAACGACTCGACATCACTGTAGCGTCGAGGCACGAAATAGGAAATAGGTACTACGTTTATTCGGATTGTGATCAAGACCCGCGACCACATGGGAGCGGGGAGAGAGAAAGAGCCATCTTACGTTGGTCCTCCATGGATGTTTTTAGGGTTTCTAATTCGATAGAAGACCAGAAAAATCCGATTATGGTAGTGGGTATGTGACAAAGTGGTATCAGAGCATGGTTACAACACTCGGCCTGATTGGGCTCATGAACGAGTTGCGCATAAGCTCCGTTCGAAGTACTCCTACGAAGAGAAACCCACTAACGTAACTCTCTTGTCCAGGATTGAAAACTTGGAAACGAGAGCCTGACTGTGTATGCATGTGAAAGAGTTATAAATTATGCGCAAATTATAAAAATATATCTAAATCTTGACTAACAATCAGCGTTTGTCTTTTCACCTAAGCGGACGATCAGCCACGGGAATTTACAGACGCAGAGAATGGTAACTCAACAAGAGATGTGAGAAGGCTCCCACAATAGAGATGAAGAGTCTGACGAAAGAAGAGCAATAGGAACCCCTCCAGATCTAGATGAGACTGTGAGGAGTCTCATGGTTGAATTTCAAAGCTGCAAGGCCGACAATGAAAGGATGATGAAAGAACAAGAAAAGAAAACTGAAATTAATTCAGTGTTACTGTAGAGCTTATCTGACCTACATCGACAAATTCAGCATGAGCCCGAAGTGCAGAAACATGGTCGTATCAGTGGCCATACTGAGAGGAGCACCTCAAGAAAGGTCCACCCCAGAGGTAAAGGACCCGTGCCGGACGATTCCACTGAGAAGGAAGCTAGCGATTCAGAGGGCTCTTCCAGTGGTAGGACCAGTTCCTATTCTCGAAGAAAACAGAAGAAGCAAAAGACTTCCAAGTGTCATAAATTTGAGGAATTCAGAAAGGCCAAACCTCCCTCCTTCGACGGTGAGATAAAGAAGGGAGAGGAAGCCGAGGCATGGCTACTTGGAGTGAAGAAATATTTCAGAGTCCATGATTTTTCAGAGAATTTGAAGGCCCAAGTGGCCACTTTCAATCTGAATGGAATGGCTTCCATCTTGTGGGAAGACCTTAAGAATATGAAAGGGGTCCACGAGGAGGACCTGTCTTGGAAACGGTTTGAGAAGTACTTCTGGAAGAAGTATTTGTCGGAAAGATATTTCGATGAGAAGGCTAAAGAGTTTTATGAACTCAAATTGGGGAACTCACTATAGAGGAATATGTCAACAAATTCCTCGACTTATTGAGATATGTACCCTACATCAAAGCAGAGAAGGTGAAGGCGCAACGCTTCATCAGTGGGCTACCCAAGGAATACCGAAACCAAATTTAATTCGACGAACCAAAGACCTTAGAAGATATTATTCGAAAGGCAACATATTGTCATGAACAATATGGACATTGGGCAGAGTCTCGTGGAGACTGGAGACAGAAGAAGGGTTCAAAATTTCAGAAAAAGGGGATCAAATCCTCGGGATTTAAAAACTACAAGAAGAGCCCCCGAATGAACTTTCCAACCTGGAGTGTACTCTAGAAAAACTTTCCCTCGGTGGACGGAAATAAAACTTCTGGACCTATACCAGTGAAGACTAATGACCCAAAGAGAGAACCTCTAAAATGTTGGGGTTGCGAAGAAGAGAATCTCCTGAGAGACTGTCCACACCGACAACAGAACAGTCGGAAAGTTTATAACATTCAGGAAGCGACCACAGTCAATGATGTGGCAAGGAGTGTGCCGCAGATTTATGCAGCCTTGGATAATAACCAAGCTGACCACCAAGCTTCAGTGGTGGAAATAGAAGATATGATCTTCAACCATCTGGTGTCTATTTTGATTGACCCTAGTTCAAACTTGAGTTATATAGCCCCTAAATTTGTTGATAAGTGTAAGCTACATCCATGAAAACAAGCTAAGCCATGGTTGGTACAGTTATCCACTGGCACTAAAAGGAAGGTGGTAGAGGCCATACTAGCCTGCCAGTTAATGTTGGGTGAATTCCCCACCCAAGCAACCCTTAACGTATTACCCCTGGGATCATACGATCTGTTGATTGGTATGGATTGGTTGTCTACCCATAAAGCCAAATTGGACTGTTACCATAAAACCTTAGAATGTGTGAGCAAAGAAGGAAAAAGGATAACCCTCCAAGGGATCCGAAAACTAGTCTCGGTGAGACAAATATCAGCCCTGCAAATGAGAAAGTATTGCTGAAAGGGATGTCCCCTATATGCAATACAGGTGTTGAAAACAATCGAAGGTACTAAACCAAGCCCTGATGATCACCCTATCCTGAGAGAATACAGAGATGTGTTTCCGGAAGAGGTATCGGGTCTACCTCTGAGAAGAGACATTGACTTCTCGATAGAGCTCGCACCAGGAGCGGTGCCGGTGTCTAGGACACCATACCAGATGAGCACACCTGAGTTAGTTGAACTCAAATTGCAATTGAAAGAAATGATGGATAAGGGTTATATTCGACCCAGCGTGTTCCCGTGGGGAGCACCAGTCCTGTTTTTGAAAAAGAAGGATGGAACCCTTAGACTATGTATCGATTATAGACAACTCAATAAAGTAACCATAAAGAACAAGTACCCCTTGCCCAGGATCGATGATCTATTCGATCAGTTGGGAGGAGCGTCTATTTTCTCAAAGATTGACTTGAGGTCGGGATACCATCAAGTTCAAATCAATGGTGAAGACATCCATAAAATGACTTTCCGGACACGGTATGGTCACTATGAGTTTGTGGTAGTACCATTCGGGTTAACCAATGCCCCTGCCACTTTCATGTGCTTAATGAACAATGTACTCAGTAAATTTTTAGATAAATTTGTACTAGTCTTCATTGATGACATATTAATCTACTCTAAGAATAGAGAAGAACATGAAGATCATCTCAGACTTGTGCTGCAAGTGCTAAGAGAGAATCAGCTCTATGCTAAATTCAGCAAATGTGACTTCTTTCAGAAGCAAGTACATTACTTGGGACATGTTCTGTCCAAGGAAGGGGTAGTAGTAGATCTTGACAAGATCAGGTCTAACATGGAATGGCCTACCACAAAGGATGTCTCAGACATCATATCCTTTATGGGATTAGCGGGATACTATAGGAGATTTATAAAAGGATTCTCCAAGATTGGTTGTCCAATCACTGCCCTCCAGAAGAAGGGGACAAAATTCCTGTGGACACAGCAATGTGAAGAAATATTTCAAACCTTGAAACATCTACTAACCCACGCACCCGTGTTGAAAATCGTTGACTCATAAGCTGACTTCCTTGTGTGCACAGATGCCTATAAAGAAGGGCTCGGAGGAGTCCTTATGTAGGAAGAAAAGGTGATCTGCTATGAATCCTGAAAATTGAATGAACATGAGGTCAACTATGTGACTCATGATCTAGAACTGGATGCCATAGTGCATGCCTTAAAAATGTGGAGGCATTACCTCTTGGGAAGAAAATTTGTACTTATGACAG
>ML785289.1:475514-503784 GCA_009831015.1 Picea engelmannii | reverse complement strand
AATGTTTTCCATGTTTCATTATTGAAGAAATATGTACATGATGCTAATCATATAATTGACTGGTCTGTGATCCAGGTGGAACCGGAGGGAGAATTTCTACCAGAACCCCAATGCATACTGGATAGAAAGGAAACCCCGCTCTGGAACCGAACCATTGCACATGTCAAGGTGCAATGGAAACATTTTGGCCCAGATGAGGCTACATGGGAAATGGAGGATGCCATGAGACAGGCATATCCGATTTTGTTTACTTCTGTACATACCATTCATGTTAGTAGATAAGAACATAGAGGATGATGTTCCTTTTAAGGGGGAGGAAATTGTAACACCCTGTTTCCCCCAGCTTGTAAATATAACTGGACTGGCCAAGAACTATGGAAAACTCATAAATGTGAATATGTGATGTAAACAGACCTTGAGGAAAAGGTCAATGAATGTGAATAACATTTTGAATTTATTGTAGGACTGTTGAGAGGGGATGTGCAGAAAAAGAGACCACGATGGTGATGGAAGGCACCTGGAAAGGTGGCGTTAACTTCCATCGAGAATTAATACCGTATTTGGACTCCACTGGCCCGGAGAAACAAAAGCGGCTCGCTGGCCCTGAATTAAATGTCTCGTGGGCTGGTAGGTAGATGGTTTAATGAGGGATGGGAGGTAAACCTCCCATCCGTAGAGCCGTCAGGCCTGATCAGTGCAAGGGTAATCGCGCCACACGCAACCTCGCAAGAGGATAAGGCATGGGGTAGAAGCGATTGAGGGGGCAGACGTGAGGGGAGAACTCTGGCAATATGCAGAGTGAGTGATAGCAGAGAGGAAGGATTGCAACCTTCGCTCCTGGTCACTGGAAAACAGAGACGCAGTCTCATGGCATCGTGGTCTTAGCTCGGGGGTGGATAGTGGTAAATCCGCTGGGAGTCACTAAGCCTACGGTTGGGTGGAAACGAGTACCCCTCTCAGTAGTTGCTTGACCCCTGGTGTTATCTCTGATAAGTGTTTTGCCTCTGGCATCTTGAAATATATATATGTGCTTATTCTGATAATTATGCTCATAAGCTGTGAAACTTTGAATGATTTCATTATAAGAATGACTGTATGGTGTTTTGATCAGTACTAGTAGTTGTATATTTATATGGAAAGACTACGTATGGTGTATGTCCTCATGAATTCGTTATTTGTGTGCGTACTGATCCAATTTAGACGTCACGTCTGGTTCTCGGGAGGACGACATCCTTATATACCCTAGATAGTACCCTGAGTAAATCTCCCCATAGAAATACCTTCCTTGAAAATCCCATCAGGAACCGGGAAGGTGGTTGTGAAGGCGTAAGGCCTTAGTGACCCTGCATGAGGAGGAACGATCCTCTTGAAAACTGAGATGACAACATAAGGATGAAGTAACGAATCGATGGATGAGATCCTGTCGGGAGATCTGTGGTCACTCACGACCATCAGATCAGAGGAAGAAGATGGAGTGTTAAGTGCTTTAACCCTGATAGGTATTAATCGACGGATGAGATTTCATCGGGAAATCTGTGGTCACTCGTGACCGTTAGACTTGGTAAGAGGAAGCTGGAAAGTTAAATACCTTATCCTTGATAGGTGTTGACCAATGGATGAGATTCCATCGGGAAATCTGCGGACACACCCGACCGTTGGATTGGTAGGAGAAGGTAAGGTGTTAAAATGCCTTACCCCTTTGTTTTCTGTGTCTTTGTGGGAAGTGAGGAATTTGGGATTGTAGATCTCCAAGGTCCATGAGAGTATCTGGACCATGGATCTTTTCCACGTCCAAGGAGTTGTGGAAGAATGCATGGGTAGGAACCGATCTGAGCCGTCAGATCTCGGCTGGAAAACCCGATAGTCGATGGATCTATCCGGAGTTACCCGAGGGTTAAAAACCCCCGTGATTCGGGATTTTCCATGATGAAAACCCCAATATGGATCTGGGTCGTTCGATTGATGGAGGCCACGTGTCAAGAGATCTCCCATTTCGGGAAATCGGGAATCGTGGAATGGATATTCCTGTTGACAAGAGTTCGGGATTTTCCATGATGAAAACCCCGGGATAGATCTGAGTCGTTCGATTGACGAAGGCCACGCGTCAAGAGATCTCCCATTTCGGGAAATNTGGGATTCCTGTTGACAAGAGTTCGGGATTTTCCATGATGAAAACCCCGGGATAGATCTGAGCCGTCTGATTGACGGAGGCCACGCGTCAAGAGATCTCCCATTTCGGGAAATCGGGGATCGCGGAATCAGGATTCCTGTTGACAAGAGTTTGGGATTTTCCATGATGAAATCCTTGGGATAGATCTGAGCCATCCGATTGATGGAGGCCACACGTCAAGATATCTCCCATTTCAAGAAATCGGGAATTGCAAGATCGGGAGTCCTGGTGACAAGGGGTCGGGACTTTCCTGGGTGGAAATCCCGGAGCAGTTGTGGACCTTCCGATTTAAGGAGGTGACGTGTTGAGAGATTACCCATTTCGGGAAATCGGGGATCGGGGATTTGGGAGTTCCACTGACAAAAACCTAGGCTCTTGCCTTGAAAAATCTCGATCCATAATGTCGAGACAATAGCATGTGGCTAAGTCTCGATGGACGGACAAGATTCCTTCGAGAAATCTATGGGTCCATAATGACCGTCCGATGAGAGGAAGAGATGCCAGTTTTACGCTGGGGCACGAATGCGCATTAGGGTAAGTAGTGAGTAGATTTGGATGGCCAGAGTCCACCCACCCAGATCTATGGCTGAGGATGCATTCCAGAGCCCCCTTGCCTTTCTACTTTTAATGGGGGGGCGGGGGGTCCGGAATTGGACACGCAAATTTCGAACGGTCAGGATTAATTCACCATGATCAATGACTCTCAGGTGGATTCTGGACCCCCCTTGCCATTCTGCCTTTAAGGGGGGGGGTGGGGGGGGTCTAGAATAGTGTGGCATGTGAAGTTGGGCCCCTCCTGTCATGTCGACTACCGTGTCGTGTTTCCCTTTATGCCACCTGTATTCCACTTAACCGCGCAACGGGGCCTTTTCTCATTGGCTGTTCTCTGGCCCTGTTAGGATTTATTCCTATCAGCCATTTGTTAACCCTGTAGGGATTCATCCCCATTGGCCGATCGCTAGCCCTGTTGGGGTTTGGCGGTTGCCAAGTCAAACGACTTGACATCACTATAGCGCTGAGGTGTGAAATAGGAAAGAGGTACTATGTTTATTCGGACTGTGATCAAGACCCGCGACCACATGGGAGCGGGGAGAGAGAAAGATCCAGCTTACGCTGGTCCTCCATGGATGTTTTTAGGGTTTCTGATTCAGCAGAAGACCAGAAAAATCTGATTATGGTAGTGGGTATGTGACACCTGGCCAGGGGTCAACTCCTAGAAAGAGATGGTTCCCACGACCTACTCTCCAAGCTAGATCTTCTCCAATGACTGGGAAGGAGGTAGTAAGGGCTTTCCAGAAGATGGATCATGTAGAGGATTTTGTTGGAGATCTGATCCAATCTTCTAAGGACCTAGGGGCTATATATTTTTGGTAGATAACTATAGACCATAGATTTCTAGTGTTGATGAGCCTCCAACTTGATTTGGCTTCCAGTGATTAAGAGAACAGGAAAATGTTTTTAATCCCCCAACCTCCTAGGGCCGTTGGTCTTGCTATGAGTTCCCACTTTGCCCAAGGTTGTATGGTTTTTTCTCATGAGCCAGACCAGATGAAGCGCAAGTAGATTTTTTGGATCTTTTCTAGTATTCCTTTCAGAATCCATGCTAGCGACATCTAGTGGACTGGGATGGCTTCTAGTACAACTTTTGTTAAGGCGAGTCTCCCTTCTCTAGAGAGCCACCTAAAGCTCCATCTGGTTAATCTTTTCTCCAGTTTGGAGATGAGCCATTTCCAGTCTTTTTTGAGGTAGTTGTTTGGTTTTAGGTGAAAACCAAGGTATTTTAGACCAGCTGAGAAGTCTTTAGGGGTGAAAGGGAAGAGTCTTTTGTACAAATATTCTTCCTCTCTTTCCAATTCTGTGAAGGAGAGGGTGGATTTTTGTATGTTTATTTGCATTCCTGTTGTTGATCGGAAAAGAGTAAGTATGTTGGAAAGTATTTCAGCATCCTAATCGAAGCCACTGCAGAAGATGAGAATGTCATCTACAAAGAGTAAATGAGTAAGTCTTTGTGTAGGAGTAATCTGTATTCCATGAAACTCCCCAGTTCTAACTACATTTAGGATTGTCCGGCTTAGTCCTTCTACCACCAATAAGAATAGAAAAGGGGAAAGGGGGCATCCTTGGTGGAGTCCTTTTTACGAGAGGAAGAAGGGGGAGGTTGCTCCATTTATGAGTACTGCGAAAGGAACCGATGAGATGCAAGCCATAATCCATTTGATGAAGGGTACGTTGAAACCAAGATGGGTGAGGAGTAGTCTAATGTATGACCAGTTTACTCTATCAAAGGCCTTGGAGAGGTCGAGTTTTAGGATTACGCCCTTTTCTTTTTTGGTTTTCAGGCCATGTAATCCTTCTTGTGCTACCCCTATAGCTTCATGGATTTGTCTTCTTTCTAAGAAACCAAATTGTTCATTTGAGATTGACTTAGAGAGTATTGGTTTCAGCAATTGTGAAATAATCTTTTCAATAATTTTATAAATGCAATTGCAAAGAGAGATGGGATGAAAATCATCAAAGGAATGAGGATCATTTACCTTTGGGATGAGTTCTATGAAAGTGGTATTGAGTGGGCCATGTATCCTGCCATTTTTTACGGATTCCTCTATAACTTTGAGAATTTCTTTTCCAATCAGTTCGAAGAATCCCAGATAGAATTCAATATTCCACCCATTTGGTCCTGGGCTTTTATATTTTTGGAAGCTTTGCATTGTATCTTTGAGTTTTGTTTCTATAACTTCTGCAAATAGGTTTTGATTGTTCTCCTCATCGACAAAGGAGGGGAATTATAAAGCCAAATTTATGATTTCAAGTAGGTTTTTCATTCTTTCTTCTTTGAAAAGTGTATGGAAGTGATTTTTCCCCATAGTGGCTATTCCTTCAAAGGAAGTAACGGGTCTGTCTTCCTGATCTTTTAGGTTCCAGATTGTATTTGTTGCTTTCCTTCCCTTTTCATATGCGTGGAAGAATTTTGTGTTCTCGTCCCCATTTTCAATCCAAATTGCCCTACTTTTTAGTCTCAAGGTTGCTTCCTTGTCGGCCAGAAGTTTCCTTCTTTTTTCTTCAAGGGTTTTGAGCTCATCGAGTGAGGAGTTTGATAAGAAGTCGGAGTCAATATTTTGGTAGAAGTTTTCCAACTGATCTTCAATGTTTTTTAGATCCCATTATTCTTCCTCCTGTTTTGTTTTTTCCAAAGGAATGACCCATTTCTTTATCTGTTTTAGGTTGTCCATGAATTGTATGGCTGCTAGAATTCCTTTCGATTACTGGAGGGGAGACCAATTGTCTTCGACCAATTTTTGGAATCTGTCATCTTTGAGCCAGATATAATTTAATTTGAAAGGGGCTGTCGAATTCTTTGGTCCTTTGTCGAGGGATATCCAAACAGGTGAGTGGTCTAATTCTCCCCTGCTTCCAATCCATTGTCTAAATTGGAGTGGAAGAAGGGAAAGTTCTTCTGTGATCAGAAACCGATCTAATGTTTTTTCCGCTTGTCCATCCCCTATTCTTAAGTTCCTCCAGGTGGGAAGCATTTTGGTTGTCTCGATGTCGATGACACCATTTGTAGTCAGAAGGTGGCTGAAGTAGGTTGTTTGTGGGTATGGGTGGGTCGAGAGACCCCAAATTTTTGCTTCTCCTAGAGAGAAATCGAGATCTCCTCAGATAATGATATTTTCAGCCCTTAAGAGCTCCTTTTTTATGAGGGTGTTCCAGAAGTGATTCATGTCTATGTTTGGCTCGTAGATGTTTAGAATCTTGAGGGTCCTCCCTTGTCCTTCAACTAGTACCTCGATTCCTAGGCAGGAGTCTGAAGCCAAAGAATTTAGGAGTTTTATTTTCCTTTGGTTCCATCCAATGACCAGGCCTCTTGATCTTCTGAATGCATCCAGGCCCAAAAAGTCCCATCCCGGGAAGAGTTTCAAGAGGACTTGTGTGGTTGAGCGTTCGTTTGCAAGAGTCTCCTAGATAAAAAATATATCTGGTTGGTGTGACATCACCAACCTTTTTAGAGTGGATTTTTTTGAGGGGCTCGCTAAACCCCAACAGTTGAAGGAAAGGAGCTTCATGGAGGAACCCCTATCGGGGATTTTTTATCTCTAAGGGCCCCAAGGAGGGATTTTTGTTGGCCTGAGGCTGTGTCAATTAGTGCTCTTGATTTTGCTAGGGAGAGGTGAGAGGGTCGACCTCTGCCATTTTTTGGTTTCTGGAGATTTGGAGAAGGACCAAGGCCTTTGTGGTCTGTAGTGGGGATGGTAACTGAACAATTGCGAAGGTGATAGTGTATAGTGGAGTTCTTAGAGCCATCAATGGATGGTTCCTCTATGNGAAGGAATGCGTGGGAGGGGGGGAGCAATGTAGGAGTGTAGGGGGAAAAAAAATGTTGGGATTCAACCATTTAGGAAAAAATTGAAAGAATTTTGAAAACCAGAAATAGGGTGGGGAACAGAGATATGCATACCCATGAAGTCATTGATCAGAATATGTAGCAAAGCCTCCAGACTATGGTTGAAAATCCCCCCTTCTCCTGTTGGGGGAATAAGTGCACGAGTGTTGTCGAGAGGTTCTGGAGGATTCTCAATCGAAGTATCTTGGTAGACTCATGAATCTTGGAAAGTTGTTGTATCAGGGGAGGGAGTCCCAATAGATTGTGACCCCGTCAAGGGGGAGAGGCCCTTGATTTTTTATGAGTTCCTTTGTCCTTGGCCTCTGTCTTCAACTGTGTTGTGGTCGTGCCTTCTTTTGAAGGGTTTGGAGAAATATTTTACCACATGTCCATACTCATGGCATCGTCTGCAATGGAAAGGCACTCCTTCATAGTCTAGAATTTGGAATCTAGTGCGTCCCAAGTTTGTTAAATTGATGAACTCTCTTAATCCTTCCCTGATGTTGAGAGAGACCAAAATTCGAGCGACAACCATGTTGCCAGAGGTGAGAAAACTCATATATGTAGAGATATATTCCCCTAGGAATTTTTTGAGGGATTTAAAGCATCTTTCAGACTAGAGGTGAGGGGGCAGACCTAGGAGGCGGACCCAGATGGGAATAGAGTCGAGTCTTTCATTGCTAGTGTCGAAAGTGGGGTTCCAGGGTTTCATGAGAACCGGGGAGGATTCAATAGTCCAGCTGGTGTGGAGATATTACAAGGCTTGAGTTGGATCAGCAAAGATGATAAAAAACCATCCTCTAGAAAGTCATAAGATATTGGGTGAATCTGTCTGGCTTGTCCCCCAGTTTGAAGCATCCCAGGATTGTAGGGTTTTTTCGATGAATTGTCGGCCGTATGCTTTGCCTATGAGCGTTTTGTCTGCCATCACGGAAACTCCTGTCATTGTGAGGTAATCATCGAGATTGAAGTTAGGGTCAGCTTTGGATGACCCTAAGCACTTGCTACACTTTCTTCTTTTTTGTCCAAAGGAGCCAGTTTTTTCTGGATCAGAAATGAAAGGAGGGAGAGGGTATGGGGCTTCATTAAGGATGAAGTCCCATCTATTGATATTGTTAGGTAGAAGGTGCACTTCTACAAATATTTATTCCAGAGTTGTGGAAGTTTGGCCCAGATGGTAGGAGGGACCTTCCGTGGGAAGGAAGCAATCAGTGGATAAATCTGGACTGTATTCTTGACTCGGCCACACCCTTGTATCCTGAGTTTCAAGAATCATCCTCGGAAGTGTATTGGGGTGTACTCCAAGTTCTCCCAGGCCTTGAGTGGGGGAAAGGGTCACCGTTATATCAAGGACGGACTAGGAGATAGCAATGAAGAGAGGGGAAGTGTATAGATTACAGATGGCGGGGGAGAGGGGGGCAGTGTAGAGGGGCAGAGAGGGGGTGTTTTAGAAAGAGGGGGTTGAAAGGATATCAGAGGTGAAAGGGGGGCATGAAGCCAAGGGGAAATGGTTCCAATGATCGTGGCTTGTCCAGGAGGGGGAGTCGATAAAGAGAAGAGGAAAGGAGTCAGAGAAAATAGAAAGGTGAGTGAGGAAATATGTTTGAGAAACCGAAGCATATGGAGGAGTGAAGCTCAGAGAGTTTGACAGGGAAATCTATTGACATGCAGAGGAAATGGGGTTGCTAGCTGTTCCTAGCCAAGGCAGATTTTCACTCAAATCCAAGGAGTAGTCCAACTCATCATCATAGGTCGCCATATGTAAACTGTAACAGTTTGATGGGTCAACCCCTTCTTCTGGGAGGAGAAAAAACAGGAGGAAAAAAATTGGAACATTGTAGACTGCACAGGGAGGGGAGGAAAAAGAGAATGGAGGGGAAGTGAAGGGGATAAAAGCACATCTAGCCTGTGGTCATGCCAAAGAAGAGGGCGGAAAGGAGCTGGAGTTTGGGAGCTTAGAGGGACGAAAGGATCATGACTGCAATAGGCATCCCACAAGCCTCCATGGCTTGTGAACCATAGAGCTCCATCCAACCGTTAATCTTCCTCTTCATCATTTTCAAAATCCATAAAGAGTAACTTTTCTGAATCATTTTCACTATCATCATCCTCATCTAATGAGGTATTATCCTCCTTTGAATAGAGACTTTTCTTGAAGAATTTCTTTTTGTTTCTTCTCATGTCTCCCTTTTTATATTTCTTTTCTTTCTTGGGAGATTCTTCTTCATCATTATCTAACTTCTTAGAATAAGGACATTTACAAGCAAAATGACCAATTTTACCACAATTAAAGCATATTAAGGGAAGCATACCTTTGTACTTGTTGGCTCCTTTCTTCAACTTCCTTAAAAAGTGGTTATTTCTTCATCTTCATCTGAATCATCACTGCAACGACAACTTGGCTTTTGACTTTTTCTTATCCTTCCTTGTCTTCTTTGATGCTTTGAAGGTTTCTTCATTTTTGGATGGAGTCTCATATTCTGTTCTCATATCATAAGCTATGAGTATCCCATGTAACTCGTCCATGCATAGTGTGGACATATATGCTCTTCCTTCTAGGGCATAAATATTATGATCAAACCTCATTGGAATAGATCTTAGTACCTTTTGAACAATGACTGGTTCTTTAACTTCTTCTCCCAAACCTTTAATAGCATTCACTAATTCATCAACTCACAAAAAGTGGGCTGCAATATCTTCATATTCCTTCATTTTCAATTGTTAAAATTAACCTCTGTAAGTTTGAAGCTTCCCCCCCCTTGACTTTGGCATCTCCTTCATAAACATTTTGAAATTTGTCCCAAATATCCTTTTTAGAATCACAGTGCATAACCTTGACATACATTGATCTAAAAAGACCACCCATAATATCATTAGTAGCCTTTTAATTGTTTTCTTTGAGTTTCTTTCCATCCTTATATGTTGGGGGAGTGGCAAGTATCGTGTATCCATTTACTACTGCTTGCAAGGCATCAAATCCTTGTGCTTGTAGACACATTTTTATTCTTCAACTCCAGAAGGCATAGTTATGTCCATCAAATAGTGGTGTTCCATTCTTGATGCACTCCATGATCTAACTTATAGTTATTAGAATGTTTTCTGAAGGACCTGCTCTGATACCAATTGTTGGAATACTGAGAGGGGGGGTGAATAATTATTATGCAATATTTTACCACTTTTAAAAAGAACATGTAATCATTAACTTAATCAACAGTATATCATCAATATATCATGAGAAATATCAATCAACAATGCATAAAAAATAACCAAAGATACACAATACACCAGAATTTACATGGAAACCCAAATGGGAGAAAACCACATAATGCTTTCTTATAATAAAAATTACATTCACAGGAAGCACAAACTTCCAAATTATCCAGCACTAACTGGAAGGAGGCCACAAATCCTATTTACAGGCTCCAACCTAAATGAATCTACAAATCCCTAGATTCTCCAGCTACAAATGGAAGGAGGCTCCAACTCCCTAGGTTCTTCGGCTCCAACCGGAAGAAGGCTTCGACCCCCTTTCCTTTCCCCATCCCACCTCCATGAAATATAAATGTAGACTCAACCTATCACCACCAACTGATAATCAAATTGTCACTGTATCTGTTACTGCCACTGTCACTGCTACTATCACTGTATTTGTCACTAACAATGATACTGATATGCCATCATCATCAACCAGATCCACTCACATAGACCATACATAAAAAATGTATACCCAACATCAAGTATCCAAAGTACATACCATATTCCAAAAGATGTACCTCAACCATATACCATATCACTCATGATATGTCTCAATCATGTCATAAACTGTGTACCACAAGATATGCCAAAATAAAGTACCATAATCTCAATGATATTCCTCAACCAAGTACCAAGAGATGTGCCTCATACATATGAAAATATCACAAAGGTGTGACTCTAACAATGAAGCATAACAACCATAAACCAAGTACCAAGGATATGTCTCAAGCATGTATCAATATCACCAAGACATGAACCTAAACTATATGCAACCATGTACCAATAAGACTCCAAGACATGCCTCAATCATGTACCAAACCATCCATGATACAATCATCAAATACACATAAGAGCATACCTTTAATCATGTAGAAAACCTGAATCATCTTAGACCTGTAGATCAACTTGGTACATATTAACTTCAACAAACACATGATAACATATTCAACAAATTTTCCTCAGCCTCGCTCAACAGAGATCAGTCATATGGTGGGGCCTCACAGGATGAGTGTTGTACAACCCACGGGGGTGCCTCATGGGACACCTGTATCTTGACCCGCAAGGGTCAGATAAATTAGGGTTTTCATAAACCCTTCACTTCTGCAAGTCCCAGACTTTCATACACCTTAATTCCACTTGAGAGATAGATATTAAATGAACTTGTGTATATACAAATGAGAGGCTTCTTGAGGTGTGTTATTGGATAAATCCATAAGTGCAGACACAAACCGATCTCCCTAGATCCACCTGGATCTAGAACAAAGCAAGACAGAATAATACTCTTTCCCTAGATTTTAACTATTGAATGTACTAGGATGCCAGAACAAAGAACATACCTTATTATCGCTTCCTTTGGTCTTTGTTGCTTCCGCTTCACTCCAGTGCTCTCGTACAGTCAAGACCAAAACAATACAAACCAACCGAAGTGAAGAAAGCACAATCTATTCAACAGTCAATCTATGTATATGATCAAGGAGTTATACAATAAAGTGGAACTAACTTTATGGGAAAGGGACATATTACTGTATCATATTGATGGAAAGTAAAAATTACAACCTGAGCCTTGATGTTGCAAACTTCCTTTCAATGTCCCTTGGCTCCGACACACACACTTGCTCACTTGTATGAAGAAGATCAACCACCTTTGATAAACTTGCTGGAGTTTCCTAGCTGCTGTAGCATCAGTCCTTCACACAATCTTTCACCAATTCTCCAATGAGACTTGCTTCTCCTTGTTTTCTTCTAACCTTTTCCATGAGAACTCCCTCAATATATAGGAGAGAATGAATTAGTTACTTGGATAAGAATGATCCCAAAATATCAGGGAATCCAGTACTAGGATAACCATTCGAATGCCATCTCATCCTTCTAGAAGATTCCCTTCTAGAAGCTTTGAGAATTCATCTTTTTCCCTTCTTTAGAAAGAGTTCACACCCTAGCAGTTCAACACAGTGCGAACTTCTCGCACCCTGGCTTAAGGAAGCCTACGAGAATCATGCATTCTCGCAGGCAATATACTAGCAGCTTGCGAACAGTCCTAAAAATGTGATTTCTGGAAAGAGATGAAGGTAAATTTTCTCAAGAAAAAGTTCTAATGAAGAGCCTGAATACACCATCATCAATACATCATCATGATGACCAAAATTATGGGTAACAAGGTGTATTTATACTTTTCCAAGTGACTTATTTCCTTAACTTTAGAGCCAACCTGTACTTTCTTGTTATAACCGTTTTTCCCTTTAATTAATGACTTGTAACTTCTTGTTGCAACTGTTTAGGGGCTTCTCAACCATTCTTTGGGGATTTCAACTTAAAGAGGGTATAACTCCTCAACTGTGAGGAACCATGTGGCATACCACCTACCGATCAAAACAACATGACGATGAATATTCATTTATGAGGGTTTTGCATGTACTTATAATGTTCTTCAACCTCATTTTCCTCAATCAACTTTGGGCCTCATGACCAACACCTTTGGGTTTCTTGTAGACTTCTTCAAAGTGTATTCCTATGAGGTCCATGCTTAAAGCTACACCATAAGGGGACTACTTTGGATACTTCTTCAATTATACCCATTACTTCTAGAGACTTCCAGAATTCTTCTAAAGTTGACATCAATGAAAATCAATTTTCCAACAATGTCCCCCTTTGGCATTGATGGCAACACTCATGCTCCCCCTATGACCAATGCTCCCTCTATCTTGGATTTAAAAAATGGTGAATCATGAATCGTGAAATGCATGCTCTCTTGGATTTTAAAAATGGTTTGCATGATCTTGTGGTGGAATAATTGGCTTCATGGAATAATGTTTCATTAAGTTGTTGCTAGTGGGAAGGTATCCCCTATGATAGCTAGACTAACCATGTCATTGTTATGGATTTGCATAATTGTAGATTGAGTGGTGCCTTCTATCCTACACCACTTCTTGAGTTAAGGGATTTGAATAATTTGAGTGTTAGTACCAATAATTTTATTGGTCAACATATTCCCCAATATCTAGTTGTAACATACCCGACCACCCAGGTCGGGTCATGCCACCAAAAAGCATTCATGCTCTGATACCATATTGTAACATACCCAACATCCAACTAGGCTATGCCACATAAATTTTTTGAACTGTATGCAACTAAAACATATACACACAAAACTCTTGAGGAACTATATATATATAACTTAAAATATACAAATACATTATGTAAATGCACATATTCATATGGAAATAACAGTAAGATATACATGCATCATAGACAGGAAATACCCATAGATATAAAGACAAGTATAAACCACCAAAGGAAAACCCCATAAAAATAAACACATAAATAATAATGCAGCATGTAATTCAACACACAATTGACACTTATCTTGGTAAGAATATCACCAACTGCATGAAGACCTTCCAAAAACCTCCCAACCTTAGAACACACTTCTCATCACTCTAAGCATTAGGTCACCCCTGATCTAGGACTAAACTCCACCCTGGTAAAGGGATTCCTAACTAGGGTGATGTATCTCAGACAACGAGAAAGACTTCGTCACAGGTGCTAACCTAAACTAACAACCTATAGTCCCTCATTCCCCGCATCCCTATCCCACCCTAGGAAGTGTGACCCTTCTCTACTCAACAATCCTTCGACTGCCCCACTTGCCTTATAGGGATTCAACAACAAGCTAGACATGAAGTCTCAGAGTCCTGTAGCTACAGTTTGGCACCTTCGGGAAATCAATTCCAAACAATTCTCTCACCTAGAGAAAAATTGCTCACAGGCCTGACAACCCTCCTCTTCAGTATCCCATGAGCTTGACAACCCGCCTCTTCAATCTAGCTCCCAAGCTAACCAGGTACATGTACATGTATAGATACAGGTACAGGTAAGGTACGAACGACAAATCCATGAGTGAGTGAATGCTGATGGAATGAATGGGAAGATGAACTAAGTCCAAGCTATATGTATGCATGTTCCCAACTTGACACTTATCATGTTGAGATCTACTTTGGTCCACTTGTCCCCATCCTTAGAACTTACGATAAAATAATTATCCAAACTTTATACTTTAAGGAATATTAATATAATATTCATTTTTGGCTTAAGCTCCCTAGCTTAGCCCCTTATCCTTAAATTTTAGCCCTCCCCTTTCCCTAACTAGTGGATTATAGTCCCCCATACTCTTTTATCATGGTCAGTCTACACACATCGATGTATTATATTAATGATATGAGTATTACATATACAAAAATAGGCCCATCGACCTTTAGTATCTAGGATCTCCAGCCTAATCATCACATAATCCTTATGGCTTATAATATCTGGCTCACAAGCCTATAAAACACAACATATACACAAAAGGCTCTCCGGCCTCAAAATCACACACGCTTAAGTTTGTTGCGTGCGATATCCTGGAATGTGCACACTTCATCATTTTAGCGTGCAATACATGTGTGCACTATACTATGGAAGGTGCATGCAAAATAATATCAAAAACTCACCAGATTATAAGCATTTTTACATTTACATTTACAATTTGGGGTTCAACCTAGGGGTGTTACAATCCCCTCCCTTTATTTATGCACTGTCCTTAGTGCATTATATACCATGTACCATTCAAATTCTTTAAAAATCTCCAAGCTTTAGCTATTGGAAGCTTGATATCCATCTGGTGCTCTACTTTCCAACACCAATTCTTGTATTCATACTAAGGCTGGAAATCAATTGCTCTATTCCATAGAGCTGCTTCCGGGAATAATTCAGCTCACTATTCCATTTGACACACCCTCCTTATGGAAGCTACCATGCCATAAGCATCCTTGGGTTGCCTCCTCCTTGTTTCACTCACCCTTCCAGGCCCAGGCATCCCTTCACTGCTACGCAGTCCTTCCGTGATCCATCTTGCCAAGGCTTTCACACACAAGGAGAGTGATAACCCATTACCAGAACCCCACTAAGGTTCTACAATTATAGGGCTTTAGTGTCCTCAACATAAGTTTTTCTTTCCCAACATTCCAACTTTAATCAATATTATCTCATCTACATCACACACATGCAATTATCATGAGAGAACATTAAAAAAAATCCATTTTAGAAATCAAATTAATTTCATAAGGAATTTGACTTTTCCCAAAATATGAAATTCTATTTCATAATTTTTTTTTATCGTTGTTGCAATAATAGGATGTAGTCTTCCTTCTGGATTTCAGCAGGCACCATGAAGAATACCATTTTTCCTGCAATGATTCTAACTTGCATACAACCAACAGATTGTCAGTATTTCATGTACATCATATTTTAATTGCAATATGTACAAAAACCTTATGCAATGATCTTATAATTGCCTACACCTAGCAATCCAATCAAAATTACCAAAACATTTATTAGATATAATGATTCATCATTCCATGCCTATGCTTGTTCACAATTAATATCAATAAGTTCATTACTTCTTTTTCTAAACATAAATTTTCTGTAGTCACTATTCCTGTGACTACCTAACTTGCAACTTTCCTGTTGCAATGTCTAACAACTCCTGAAATGTTCTCAACTCCACGAGTTTGCAACATCTCAGCCGTTAGTATAATTATTTCCATGCAATAATATATATGCATGCACTCACAAATTGAATTCAACAAATGAATTTAAGTATACAATTCTATCATGTATGAGTGCAATTCTGCCACTTACTAGACATGAGTGAAACTCTCAATGCCTATTTATTCAATGCACCTTTGGATTGATTTTCAGAATGATCTTTAACTAAGTCATGTATCTCATCATTCATAAATTGGAAATATGGCCAATGTCTTGACACATTCTCCACACACTTCCCATTGTCTTCTCAACTACTTGGATGCCTTCCTTTTCGACCCGAACACTACACCAAGAATACAATTTTGTGGTGTTCATTAGTGTTAGAAAAAAGGTTGCAATCCAAGTTTTATTTAAAAGTAGGAAGCTCATTGGGTATTTGTGTGGCACGTAACCTTTCTATACCCATACCTTGCCATATCCAACCATGTCCTGGTCTCATACATGACTAGCTTTCCTAGCATCATTCATACAACAAGTTCTTATCTTTTATTTCTTTGGTTATTAACTCATAACCAAATTAACATGACATGCTACTATGTTAGTGTGTGCATTCAAAAGCTAAAAATATTTGATAACTATAATAGGCCTCTATCCTTTACCACACCTAGTGGTAACTTATTCTTGTTAATGCACTTAAACAATACCATATTGCATATTATAAAAATTCAATTTGGGGAAATTCTTACCTGATTTTCCCTTTGGAAATTATGCAACATAATTTCAAAAGAGAAATACTTACCTGCATGGATACCATTAAATGAATTTAATTCTACCTTATTATTTGATGACAGTAGAAGCTCTCATGCCTCTTTATCAGTCTTATAATCAACATTCCAACTTTTGGTTGCTTCCTTCCATATGCAGCAACATTATCAACAACACTTGCAAACATGCAATCATTCTCACTTTATGGTTGTCCCAAAAAACCATAACACACTTGTTGCTATAGTAATTGCAACAACTTATTTCTCACTGTAACACGTTTCCTTGTTTATCCCAGAAGTCTTCAATTATTCCGGATTCTAGAATCTTCTTGTGCTCTTCACTGTAACCAATGTGCTTGATTATTTCTGATCTGAGCACTTTCTAGCCAAATCACTCTTGGTTTCCTTTGTTTTTCCATCCAAATACTAAACTGATATTAACCTTCAACTTTTAGTTATTTCTTGGATCCATCTATCCCAACTCATACTTGTATGAATTATAATTCCAATCATGTTGTCTTAAAGACCTTGGATCTTCAACATCCATTTACTTTTCAGACTGAACTATTTCATCTATTTCTTGACTGAATACTTTAGTATTTGATTTTTATTTCACTCTTCTCTTCACCTTGCCAACTAGACTCAAACTTGGCTTGCATAGCCAATCTCTAGCATACTATAAGGATGCACATATGCCTCCTTCTCTAGCTGCATAAAATTAATTAAAAGTACTTAATATTGCTTTTAATTTACCATCATAATTTCAAGTGATACTTCCACCGCATGGAAATGCCACTCATCACTCTATGCCACTTGAGATGGATTCTTCTCAGGCACCATCTCTTTTTCATTCAAAACCATGCATAGAACCATTTTATTCTTCATGGTTCCTTATTGACTCTCTAGACAGATTCATTTCACTTTTAAGTCTTTCTTGGCTTTGATATCTCCATGCTATTGTGGAAATATCCTCAATACCTTTGGAATGCATCAACAATCCTCTACTATTCTTGATTTCCCTCTTGGAGTGTTGTCCTTCATTCCCATTAGCTTGATATATACCTCATGATTTCTTCTTCCATTATCCTAGGATGTGTTGCAACTACATATTATGCTGATATTAATTTTCAACATTCCACTATTATTGGGATCCCTCTGATCCAATTCCCACATGACCTAATTATATTTCCAGTCATGTTTTCTAAGTAACCTTGGATAGTTAACACCAACTTCCTTCTTGAGGTACTTGATTTATCCCTTCCTTATCTGATCATATCAACACTTGGATTTTCTTGATGACTATTACTTTCTTCTATCTTGACCAATCTGATTTCAACCTGCCTTGCATAATCCTCTTCCATCATTCCATATTGATGCACCTATGCCTCAACCGACACTCCTTACTTATGTGAACCTTCATTTCTTTACCCTTGAAGTGATGCCCTTCATGCCCTGCTTCTATTGCGCACTCTAATAACCATAAGGGAAGCATTACTCTATAATTGCATAGCTAATCCTTGGATATGATGCACTCTTTATCCATATATGCATTAAGCCTGTTTCTTTATCGGATTACTATCATTTTGATAGTCAATTCCTTTTATAATAGATCTAACTCCAATGTATTGCTTAATCTGTATATTGGTTTCTTTGGGAGTGAATGTACTTTCATTAATTCATTCACTACATGATCTATTCCTTTTCCCATATTCCATTGAGTACTTGACTAACATGAGTGGACTTCTTGTAGTGGCTTCCCAAGACTTTATGGATGCACCCAGAGTCATACCTTAACATTTTGTAGTCTTGGATTTTGATAATCTTGTGAAATATTTCATCATAGCACTCTTTCCCTGAGTACCTTTGCTTATATTTAACTAAATGTCAACCTTCTCACCTCTTAAGAACTAAAATTTTTTAACTCTGCAAAAATGTGCAACCAACAAAATTTGTTAGGCTAAATAATTTAACAAATTTATGAAATTATGTACAATTATGTTCCAACAATGCATCATAACTCCTTCTTATTACATCTTGTGAAAATTAACTTCCCATATCAATTTTATGGGTGGATAATTAGACTCTTGTATCCAAGACCTTTCTAATTACTGCTCCCTTGCTCAATTCCGAGTCTTGAGGAGAAAGTTATGGTCATTTGAAAATTGCCCATTAATTTATTTTGTTCACACTTCAACTTGGTGCAATTATGCATTTTTTCACCTACTCCATTGGATGTTTCATAGGATCTCAATTGGGTTTTTTTATATACATATTTTTGACATTCTATCCAAGTTTCACCTCTTTCTGGGTTTTGGGATGCTAGTTACAACCTGCTGAAATTCTAGGCCAATTAGTGTTTTTGATCTGGAATGCTACAAGTACCTTATTTGCCATCTTAAACATTTTTAACATACCCATAATTTTAATTAATCTCTAGTAATATATTCTATGGTTCAATATATTTACATAGACTGCTCCTGCACCTCAATCTGATTCCGGAGCAAAAAGTTATGGCCCTTCGAAGTTAGTTGGGTCTTAAAATTTACCCTCCACTATTTGTCTTGTAACTTCTTCATAAAAGCTCCGTTTGAGGAACGGTTGACACCATTAGAAATCTCTCTCCAAGCTCTTTCATTTGGGCTACAAAGACAGAGTGTACCTTGTTACACTATATTCTCAAGGTTTTTAAGTACTAGTTAAAAATGTTGTTTAGGGCCTCAAAAACGCACTGCAAAAAGATTACCTTCAAACAATATAAAATGTCACAAAATTTCACTGGTTTTCTGCTATTGTACACCATCCAAACAACTTTGCGTGCAAAAATTTGAACATTTACACCCATATTTAGCATGCGCAACAACACCATAAGGTAGTGCATGCTCCACGCACCTATAACCAATGTGGATCACTTCTCTATCGTGCCAATAACTTGTGCTCACTACTTTTGTGTCACATGCCAATATTCACCGCGCACAATTTTGGTTCATGCACTAATACCTATTGCACGCAATTTTTGTGTCGCATGCTAATATTCTGCACGTATTTCACTCTACGCGTTTCACCATGCCAAAGTTTAGTACGCCCCCACCATGCACCAGTACTCCGCATGTACCATTAATTAAACTGGCGCGCGACAACATATACCCACATTGCACGCGCACCAACAAAATTCCTCTTTGCTCTGTCCATACTGCACACACCACGCATGCCATTATTAGGAATGCACACACTGGATGCCAATATTATGCATGCACAACTCAATCCACATCGCACAATGCTAAATTTAGTGCGCACACCCACGCGCCAAAATTTTCCGCGCATTACCACTTTTGCATCGCGCAACGCCAAAATTAAGTGTGCACACCTGCACGCCAATATTTTTCGTGCATTACCACTCTGCACTACGCAGTGAAAAATTTAAGTGCGCACACCCGCATGCCAATATTTTCCGCGCAATACTACTCTACACCGCGCAACACCAAATTTTAGTACGCACACCCGCACACCAATATTTTTCCGCGCAATGCCACTCTGCACCGCGCAGTGCCAAATTTTAGCGCGTGCACCTGCGCACCAATATTTTTGTTCATATCACAAACTTTTCACTGCGCATCATACATTTTTAGTGCGCACACCTGCACACATTCATTTTTATGTGCATCAATTCCTCGTGAATTCCGCAACGGAAATCGAGGCTTTTGCCTGACTTTTTCCCAATTTTTACCATAGACATTCTGCAACTATGAAATTTGTTCAATTTCACCCTGATAACACCAATTCAACCCCTACAACAACAAATCACCATTGGTTGACATTCATGGAATGAATTTTTCCCAAACTCAATTCAAAATTTGAGAATTTTAAATCAACTCATCTCGCTCCATCTGTCATGGCTTCCTTGTAACTTGAAATTCGACCAATTCCAGGTCTAAATTTGCTAGAACAGATATTAAATCAAGAATATCTCACCACTTGGCAAAATTTCTCAATTTTCCCATGAATTTAATAACAGAAATTGGGGCTTTTTCCCAATTCCACGTCGTTGCTTCTAAATTTTACCATGGATTCTCTGTAACTTGAAATTTGGCCACTTTGAAATCAATTCTCTGTGGAATTTCAATTCAAATCAACTTGCTCAGCCCATCCAGGCCCAATGTTGAAAACTGAAGCTTTGATACCATATTGTAACATACCCGACCACCCAGATCGAGTCATGCCACCAAAAATCCTTCATGCTCTGATACCATATTTTAACATACCCAACATCCAACTGGGCTATGCCACATAAAGTTTTCGAACTGTATGCAATTAAAACATATACACATAGAACTCTTGTGGAACTTTATATATATAAAACTTAAAACAGACAAATACATTCTGTAAATGCACGGATTCATACAAAAATAACAGTGACATATACATGCAACATAGACAGGAAATATCCATAGATATAAATACAAGTATAAACCACCAAAGGAAAAACCCATAAAAATAAAGACATAAATAATAATTCAACATTTAATTCATACACAATTGACACTTATCTTAGTAAGAATATCACCAACTGTGTGCAGACCTTCCACAAACCTCCCAACCTTAGACCACGCTGGTATTCACTCTCAGCAGTGGGTCAACCCCGAGCTGGGACTAAAATCCACCCAGGTAAAGGGATTCCTAACCAGGCTGATGTATCTTAGACAACGGGAAAGACTCTGTCATAAGTGCCAATGAAAACTAACAACCTATAGTCCCTCATTCCTCGCATGTCTGTCCCACCCCAGGAAGTGTGCGCCTTCTCTTCTCAATAGTCCTTCAACTACCCCACTTCCCTTCTAGGGCTTCAACAACAGGCGGGACAGGAAGTCTCAGAGTCTTGTAGCTACAGTTTGGAACCTTCAAGAAATCAATTCCCAACAATTCTCTCACTTAGAGAAAAATTTCTCACGGGCCTGACAACCCGCCTCTTCAATATCTCACGGGCCTGACAACCCGCCTCTTCAGTATCCCATGGGCCTGACAACCCGCCTCTCCAGTCCAAATTCCAAGCTAACCAGGTATAGGTACAGGTAAGGTATGGAGGACAACTCCATCAGTGAGTGAATGATGATGAAATGAATGAGAAAATGAACTAAGTCTAAGCTATATGTATGGATGTTCCCAACTTAACACTTGTCATGTTGAGAGCTACTTTGATTCACTTGTCCCCATCCTTAGAACTTAGGATAAAATAGTTATCCAAACTTTATACTTTAAGAAATATTAATATAATATTCATTTTTGGCTTAAGCTCCCTAGCTTATCCCCTTATCCTTAACCTGTATCCCCCCCCTTTCTCTAACTAGTTGAGTTTAGTCCCCCATACTCTTTTATCGTGGTTAATCTACACACAACGATGTATTATATTAATGATATGAGTATTACATATAAAAAAATAGGCCCACCAACCTTTAGCATCTAGGCTCTCTGACCTAATCATCATATAAGCCTTCTGGCTTATAATATCTGGCTCACCAGCCTATAAAACACAACATATACACAAAAGGCTCTCTGGCCTCAAAATCGCGTGCACTTAAGTTTGATGTGTGCAGTATCCTGGAATGTGCACACTTCATCATTTTAGCACACAATACATGTGCACACTATAGCATGGAAGGTGCATGCAAAATTATGTCAACAACTCACCAACTTATAAGCATTTTTACATTTACATTTACAATTTGGGGTTCAGCCTAGGGGTATTACACTAGTCCTATTGAAAAAATTGCCAATCTTTAACTTGTTCACAACAAGAATTAGAAGCAACATACCATAGAAACTAAATGATTTGTCTAAGTTAACAGTGCTTGATCTCACTTCATTGGCTTTCACTCCATCAATATATACACTGAAAATTCACGACCTTTTATGGCTTACAAATCTAAGGGCATTGAAAACATTTTATCTAGATGGAATTAATCTCTTAGTGACATCATCTTCATAAGGAAAATCAACGAGTTGTCTTTCTCACCACACAAACCTTACAATGTCAAATTTCAAATTGACTAGTGCCATCCCCCTTCCCTATAGAGCCTTGCATACCTCCAAATCCTTCATCTTAATGGCAACACATTTCACTTTGAAATCCCTACTTGGTTATGGAAAATGACTAGTTTGGTCTCTTTGAGGATGACCAGTGAAAATCTCGATGGATCTATTTTGTTTGGGAGCCTTTCTTGGATTCCTGACTTGAAAAGGATTTATTTTGGAAATAATAAAATATTGGGCAAAGTCTCTCTAATTTTGCAAGAAAAATGGAAAAATCTGGCTCTTTTCTAGATGTCAAACAATAGTTTGTACGACTCCATAACATCTTCAATGGGAAATCTATTATCTCTGTCTTTGATAGGTTTGAAAAGTAACATGTTGAATGGAAGGATTCCATAATCAATGGCCCCCCTTCATTCACTAACTATATCAGACTTGGGCTACATTAACATTACTAGTGCAGTGCCTTCAGTTATTTGCACAAAGTTTCATATTTTGACTTACTTATCTTTAGCATTGAATAAACACAAGAGGTAAATTCCACTTTGCATTTGCAAGAAAAAAAAGAATCTAAAGTTTCTAATCTTTCAGGGAATAAATTTCATGGTCACCTTCCTTTCCAATTCGATAATTTCTCTTCTCTGAATGTATTGAATGTAGCAAGTAATAATTTCGAAGCACAAACATTGGTGACACTGGGAAAATTGAACAAACTCAAGGTAGAGATCCACAATATATTTTCCAACGATAGAAATAAAATAAATGCATATGAAATATCAATTCAATTAATCCCATAATTGAATTTGTTACAAAACTACAAGTGCATGTATTATTATTATTATTGTGGTGATGAACAATACTAGTTTATTTAATTTTGATGTTGGGTTCCACTCCATTTTTATTTTGAAGAACACAGGTTCTAATTTTTACAGTGGTTGTGGTCTCCAGGTCTTTAGCAAGAATGCCATAATCACACAATGCAACACCCAAATACAACCCAACAGTTCCTCATTGGTCAATCATTGGAGACTTTGTTTCGTCGAACATATTGAGGGACTCAAATCCATTATTATAATGATGCCCATATTCTCTTGCAAGATCACCAATCAAATATCACATGTGTAATAACACATGTTGTCCATTCTATAGGCCCTAAACATGGACCAAAGGCTCGACTCCAAGGGATTTCAAATACCCATAAGATTGTTCTTTGTATTTTCCTTACTATCTCTCATCCCATGGCTATAAGAAGTGAGTTCAAAGCAACTGAAATCCACTCTTATGAATGTTGATTTTTTTTTATATAAGATGATATTGTATAATCAGTATATTATTACAATGATGCATGTTCCATATATAGAGAAAATATGGTGACCATCCATGAAAGGTTGCGTCCCTTGGATAATCAATAACTATTTATTATTATTACTTATTACTTATTATATATATTATTTAATAATCAATAATTATATTATTAATTATTAATCTAGGATAATGTCTTCCCGATGTTGTCCAAACATAAGCACTCCCTCTCAATGAGGGATACATTCTACATCATGCCAAGCTTGTCTCCGAAGTTTACAAAATTCACCCTAGACTCATGATACTTGTTTATCAGTCCTTGGAGATGCCTCTCTCCCACCTGAATCGAGGGGAAACCCCCCCTACGACTCTTCGTTTGAGCCAACTGACTCTCTCTAAGATCAGGCTCATTCTGGGTTCTCATGTGATAGCATCTAGCATCTTGAGTCTTTATCATTCCTAGTCAAATCAACATGACTAAGGATAAATACTACACCTAGGCCATTCACCACAAGTACACCATTGTGAGTGAGTGTCAGCTCGATGCTATTTGACACATGGAAAGCACCTCAAGCACTTCGAATCCATATCACTCCTTGTCATGATCAAGGAAGGACTACTCCTGGGCCCATTTACCACAAGTATGCCCTTGTGATAAATGTATCTTATCTCCCTTGGTCTGCAGCGCAATCTAGGAGAAGGTTTGCCCGATGCTTACTAGGGACATTCTCCTGTGTTCATACACATCATGTAGTTGGTATCTACAAGACTTGAGCTAGCTCATCCTACAAGGGGTGGTCAGTCCCTTGGGGATGATCAAGCTAAGTCATATTGGACTATACTTGACATATCAAGGTTCCCTCATGAAACTAATGTCTCATCTCACTCATGAATTATGTCCATACTAGACATCTCATGGTCCCCTCATGGAACACATGTCTAAGACATATTGAGGTTCCATTATGGAACCAATGTCTCCCAAGACATACCGAGGTTTCCTTGTGAAACCAATGTCTTGGTTCCTTCATCTGACCATCTAAGGCATGTCAGGATGAAGTCCACTTTCTCTCCTACTAGTCCATACAGGACCCTCTAGGGAAAATGTCTCATGATGCTTCCTCAAACATCTCTAGGACACATTGAGGTTCCCTCATGGAACCAATGTCCCCCAAGACATATCGAGGTTACCTAGTGAAACCAATATCTTGGTTCCTTCATCTAACCACCTGAGGCACATCATGATGAAGTCTACATTCCCCTCTACTAGTCCACATAGGACCCTCCGGGGAAAATGTCTTATGATGCTACCTCAAAAATATCTAGGACACATGGAGGTTCCCTCATGGAACCAATTCCCCCCAAGACATATAGAGGTTTCCTAGTGAAACCAATGTCTTAGTTCCTTCATCTGACCATCTGAGGTATGCCAGGATGAAGTCTACATTCCCCCCTACTAGTCCACACAGGACCCTCTGGGGAGAATGTCTCATGATGTTGCATCAAACATCTTTATGACACATCGAGGTTCCCTCATGGAACCAATGTCCCCCAAGACATATCGAGGTTTTCTCATGAAACCAATGTCTTGGTTCCTTCATTTGACCATCTAAAGCACATAAGGATGAAGTCTACATTCCCCCATACTAGTCCACACAGGACCCTCTGGGAAGAATGTCTCATAATGTTGCCTCAAACATCAACACTCCCTCTCAATGAGGGAGACATTCTCTGCCACACCAAGCTTGTCCCAGAAGTACACAAACTTCGCTCTGGACAATGGCTTGGTCAGAATGTCTACAATTTTCTCATCAATAGAAATGTACTGAAGTCTAATAGTTCCTCTCTGCACCATATCTCATATATGGTGATATTTAATCTCTACATGCTTTGACTTGTCATGAGAAACTGAATTCATTGATAGTATTACGCAACTTTGATTGTCACAGTGAATCAACGTAGGCTCAAGCATCTGACCAAATAAATCTACAAGGAGCTTTCAAAGCCATACTGCTTCGTGGACTACCACTCTATATGCTATGTACTCCACCTTTGTTGTATTGAGTGCTATGGAATTATGCTTCCTGTTAAGCCAAGAGATGTTAGTAGAGGCCAAACTGAAACATACATTAGAAGTACTCTTTCTGTCACTTACACTCCCCGCCCAATCGAAATCTTTATATCCCTGCAACTATACGTCACTATTCGAGACATATCTTAAACCATAATTTAGCGTGCCATGCAATTATTTCAAAATGTGCTTTGCGACTATCTAATGCTCATGTCTCGGTTCCACCTAGAATTGGCTCAATGTGTTCACAACAAAGGAATTGTTTGGCTTGGTATTAACCAAATACATTAATGAGCCAATCAACTGCCGATACGTGAGGGGTCTACTAGATCAGAATCAGAGTCTCTCAACTTCTTCAGGTCTATCACCATGGGAGTTGCCATGGATTTGCAATTCATCATCCCAAAATTCTAAAGGATCTTCACAACATACTTTCCTTGACCTAGGAATATTTCACCATGCTTCTGCCATACTTCTAGTCCCAAATAATAGTGCATGAGACCAAGATCCTTTCATGTCAAATTTAGAGGCTATCTCCCTCTTACACTGAATAGTTAGAGGCTCTTCACAAAGCTCTTTCCCATAGCAACCATTATATCCATGCCACTCAGAGCCAGATCCAGACCCAGATCCCAAACCATAAGCTGTACCACGGTAGTTAGAACCTGTGACATTACCAATGCCATTTCAAGAACTCTTTTTATATTTGTCACCTGCGTTGTCCCCGACATTGTTTTGTGAACAATATTCACCAGTGCTACTAGAAGCAGAATGATAGTCACTCTCGACTTCTCCATAGCCAACTCCATTGCCAGAACCAGCGTGGTAAGCCTTACTGTCACCATATCCATATCCATTACCATTTCCCCAGTCTCGATAGGATCCATATCCATTACCATTTCCCTTGCCTCCATATGATCCATATCCATTACAGTTTCCCTGGCAGAAACAGTGTGAAGGATTTTTCAAATCTCTCAAAATCCAAACGAGATGAAGAGCTTGAAGGGTAAACCACATATCTACATTTGTATCCTTATAAATAATGGAGGATTTTTCAATCTCTCAAAATCCAAACAAGATAGAGAGCTTGAAGGGTAAACCACATATCTACATTTGTATCCCTATAAATAAAGGTGTTATAGCTTACATCCACGGTCATCTTGAATATGCCAACATTATTAGCCTTGCTTCAATGTGAATATGCCAATGTTATTAGCCTTGCCACAACTTGAATATGTCGTCATTATTAGCCTTGCTTGAGCTTGAATATGCTGACATTATTAGACTTGCCAAAACACAAATATGTAAACATTATTAGTCTTGCTTCAACTTGACTACGTTGACCTTATTAGCCTTGCCACAACTCGAAAATGCCAATGTTATTAGCCTTGAAAGATTAAATGGTTTTTAACTCTTATAGATATGAGATGAACAATAAACCTATAATTAAGGCACGTATTCACTATATTCATTAAAGCATTTTTTTGTGAATGAATGTGCTAGAAAAAATAATCCCCTTTGAGGAGCTATGGTCGTTCTTCCCCCTTAAGGAGAGCCGCCATTGATTGTTTCTTGCCGAAGCTTCCAAACCAATGGTCTAGTAGTACGAATAGCGCTGGTCGTGCTATGGTCGTACGAATAGAGCCGAAGCTTCCAAACTAGTGAGGATCTCTTGTGAAGAGGTCTCTTCTATTAACTTCATACGGGGAGGATGTACTATCCATATATTCCACATTTAAAATGGGAGTTGGCCAAGTGAAAGGGCCATTTATTGATGCGTGTTGGCATCGATAAATAACACTATCCCTAGGGGACATATAACACTGGCTTTGACCTAGACCTATTAATTCAACCATACATTTATTAAAATTTTGTGTTTTTATAGTTTAGCACAATGATTATTTTTTTGTATTTTTATGATTTATTTCATAATTATTTTTGAGCCCATTGATTGGCTAGAGTGGTAACATTCTTGATTTGATAAGGGGGTGGGAAAGATACAAGTGTGTTGAAATCATGTTGTGTAGGTTTCATACATGTGATTTGTGAGTGCATTCACATCCCATGTTTTGTTTGATATGAAATGGAGTCGAACAAAAAATGAATGGTTGTAAGATTTAGTACTCATAAAAAATTTAACAATTAATGCTCAAGTTTGAAGAAAAAGAAAAGATGATGTAAGCATTAAAAAATTAAATTAAATTAAATGAAAGAAAAGAAAGGGGAAAACAAATAAATGAGGAAAAGAAAATGAAGTAGGAGAGAAAGTTGGGGAATGGGAAATGAAAGGACAAGGGTGCTTGGCCTTCCCATTACCTCGAGTTGTGCCTATAAATTTTTGTAATTGGACTCACAAATGGTCTTTTGGCTGAGAGGAGAGGATGTGAAGAAGATAATCTTGGATATGTAAATTGTTGAATGGCACTGAGAGCCATGACCCTGCAACCTACATTGTAATATGAAATTGTTGAAACAAAGATTGAACAATCATTTTAAGACGGTTTTCCCATTTGGGTTTCAAGGGTAAAATCTAGGTGTTCATTATGATTAATTGTTGTGTATATTTTGTGTATTATTGCTTGTACGCTTTAGTAATTCCTCATGGTTTGTTTGATTGATTATTATATTGAATTAGTGGGCATTTTAATTTGTGGTCTGTTTGAGTCAATGTGGGAAAAAGTTTCTTCTTTTTCCAACATTTCCAAATGAGTTAACCCTGAGGAATGTCGAGTTCTCATATCCACAACCATTTGCATTAACCAGTTGATTCATTCCCTCCTCTC